>PVKA01032581.1:0-25160 GCA_004027165.1 Ctenomys sociabilis
GGAAGGAAGGAAGGAAGGAAGGAAGGAAGGAAGAAAGAAAGAAAGAAAGAAAGAAAGAAAGAAAGAAAGAAAGAAAGAAAGAAAGAAAGAAAGAAAGAAAGAAAGAAAGAGATTGTCAATAAGACAGTTGGGTCCTGCTCAGAATTTTGGGTGAACAAAGGAGGAAAGGCAAAGAAGCAGGGATTCGGCCTGTGGGAGGATTTGTTTACTTCCCGCAGGATTTAAAGTTGCTTCCCCAGATGCAGACAGCAACTTTTTATCAGGAAAAGAGATTTGCCTGATGTTTTCTCGAACGCTAGAACATCATTCAACTTGTCAGTGAGGCCTAAAAGACAGGTTCTCTGATATGTAGGGGCTGCTGGGAAACCGTCCTTTGCTTCTTAACTGTCAGTGTGGGAGGAAGCTTTTCAACAAGTACCATCACAGGAGATATTTCGGGACACAATTAACTCAGAAGCGTAAAACAAAAAATGTTTTCAAGGCCAAAGACATTATTAGAATCTGCAGTCTCCAGGCAACCAAGGAACACAATGGGCAGTTTGCCTTCCTTGTTCTTCTGCACATCAGTAGCAAAAGCAGAATAGCAGACCTCAGGAACTTGCAGGAAGGGCTGGCCAGATAGTTCAGTGGACCAAAGCACCTGCTTAGGCAAGTGCAGGAAGCGCGGTTTCATTCCCAACACCACATGCAGAGCCGGCCTCACCCCCAGGGCATGCTGAGATGGTGACTGAGACTGGATGTGGTGGTGCGCACCTGGAATCCAGCATTTGGGAAGCTGAAAACAGGAGGATCACTACAAGTCTGATTTGTGTAGTGAGACCCTGTAGACCCTGAACTAAATACAATAAAAAAAAAAAAAAGAACTTTCAGGAATAGTTCATGTCAGTTCCAATCAAGTGGTGCGGCTTTCAGATCTCCCTTGACCAAATCCATACCCTTGCAATGATAAGAGCATTTATGGATTCGCAAAGCCAGCGTTCACCAGACCTCATGTGAACCCTACCAAATGAGACTCTACTCCTTTATTATGTTAAAATAGACACAATATTGGGGGCCAGCTAGCTAGCTCAGAGGTTTAAAGTGCCTGCAGGGACTGTAGTTCGATCTCTGATACCACAAAAAGAAAAGGATAAAATATATACAATATCAAATTCACCATCTTAAACATTTTGATGTGTAAATTTCAGCTGTTAAGTATATTTATATTGTCATACAGCCAGTCCCCAGAATGTTTTCATTTTACAAAACCCTAAAGTGGTATCCATTTAACAATGTCTACAACACTAGGTGTGGTGGCACGCACCTGTAATCCCAGCTCTTGGGAGGCTTGTAAACAGGCAGATCATGAGTCTGATCTGGTAGTGAGACCCTGAACACCCTGTAGAATCTTCCCTATAGTACAAAAAACCCCACATAAAACAATATCTACAATACTCATGAAGCCTACACAGTTTGGTAAGTGAAATAAGCCCATCAAAAAAAAATGCAATTCCTGCATATTTTCATGTATATGACAACCTGTGCCTTAATAAAATCCTCAGGTGATCTGATTAAGTGCTAACACATTAATTTAGGCCTCCACTGGACTTAGCAGGAATATGCATCATAAAACCTCAGCAGCATAATTACTAGGTACTTTATCTTTAACAGAGTAGAAAGAACATAAATTTTCAGCTCAAATATGACCACTATTTAAAAGTAGTTCTTTCATTGCTTACCAATCATTGGACAATGGAAATTTGTTTACATTTTTGGCCTCAGAAGTGCTTATTCTACCAAGCCATCTTTCTGGTCCCTTGGCCTCATTTAAAAAAAAACCATAATATAATGAAAACTTGTGAGGTAGTTTTTTCAAGATGATTAAAGAATATGTGTACAGGACATTTATTGTTGCCCTGGATACACTAACTGTACTTAGCAAATAATTAATAATTACTGTTGCATACATCAAAAAACCTTATCCCTACTGGCCTTTCAAAAGGAACTCTTTACTATAGCAGTATGAATCCTTGAAAATTATAGAATCTTGACCTACCAGAGTAATCTCAAAAAGATGCACAGGCAACACTCAGGAGCAGAGTGTTAGGAGAAATATGAAATTATTCAAAAATTGAATTCAGGGATTAATTACAACTATTCAGTTATGTAACTTTAATCAACATGTTAATTTACATAATTTTCTCCAAAGTATAAATTAATTTATATCATTATTTATTCATAGAAATAAACAAAATTGATGACCATCAAGTATGGTATGGACATGTTTCTGTTGCTACTATCAATTCACTGCGTTTAGACCACATGATCCTGAGTATTAACCATAACTTTTGTATTAGATTAGAGACTCACAAATGTGATCCTGGGTAATATTTTGCAAAAAGATTCCTAGGTCTATTTTTATGCATCCCAGCTTCATGCCTAGCAGTTTGTCTACTAAATACATCTCTGTTATTAACCTGACACAAATTCTCTTATCCACTATGTCAAAAATGAGTATTTTATTTTATTTATCTATGTATTTGGCCCAATGTCTCACTATGCAGCTCAGACTCACCGTGATCTTCCTGTTTTTAGCCTCCCCAGTGCTGGGATTACAGGAGTGTGCCCCTGCACCTTAGTCACCGGCTCAGCATGCCAGATGGGGGGCAGGTCAGGTGTGTCATGTGATACCAGGGATCGAGCCCAAGAATTTATTTTCACTAATGTTTTATTTTTCATTCTGTTCTTATTTTGTATTAGCACATGTTCATACTGCATAATTATTACATTCCTCACTCAGAGTTAGCTTGTACTCATGACACTTCATGCCTGTTTTCACATCTTTTCCTTCCTATCATTTCTAGTTCCTTCCACACCTTGGTCCTATTTTATTGTATCCCTATTATGCATCATTTATTTTTGTTTCCTTTCATATTTTGGGTTTCTTATGTAAAAGAAGCCAAGTGATATTTCAGCTTGTGTGATTTATTTCATTTATTGTTGTGGTTTAAGATGTATCTATTTTCTTTCAGATAATTCATTTTCTTTCTTTATGAGAGAGCAGTACTTCATTGTGTAGAAATAAGTTTTCTTTAGCCTTTCATCTGATGATGGGCTGATAGACCACTTGAAAGAGTAATCTGTTATGAATTACGCTACCATAAACATGAGTATGCTTGTATTACAGTAATAGGATATACTTAATGTCTTCAGATGTATAGGCTGAGAGTTAGGTCAAATAAAATTTATATTATTAGTTTTGTGGGAAATCTCCGTACTGGATTCTGTAATGATTAAGTTAGTTTACATTCCCACTATCAATATGGAAGCATTCTTTTTTTTTCCTTATAGCTTCATCAACATCTGTTATTATTTGATTTCTTGATGATAACCATTCTTTCTGGAGTAAGGTGAAATCCCACCGTTCTTTTAACTTACATTTGTTCAATGACTAGAGGTGTTGAACATATTTTTAATGTCTTTACAGCCATTAGTACATCTTCTTAGAAGTGTGTATTCATTTTAGTTGCTTGGTTTTTAATGAATCTTTTAATTTGGAGTGTTCTAAGTTAGCTGAGTTCTTTATATATTCTAGATATTAATTTTCTACCCAAAGAATAACTGCTAAAATGGTTTCTATTTTATAGCTTATCTCTCCACTGTTTACTTATTTGCTTTACTGTTCAGAAACTTTTAAAATTTAGTATGATAAAATTTGTTGATTTTTGCTGTTATTTACTATGTAACTAGAGGTTCCAAGAATTGTCTCTTCCATCTATGTCTTCATAAGTTTTATCTATTTTGTCTTCTAACAGATTAAGATTTCTTATTTATTTAGTACAGGGTCTATGTGGTCTCACTACACAGATCAGACTCATAGTGATCCTCCTGTTTTCAGCCTCCCAAGCACTGGGATAACAGGTGTGCACCACCACGCCCAGTCTCAATCAGTGCGCCCCAGGGCCAGGACCAGCACAGCACTCCAGGGATTGAATCTGGGTCCCTGCATCTCCCTAAGTAGAAGAGTTCTCATTTTAATATTTATATATTAAATCATTTTGCTTTTACGTTAGCACTTGGTAAAATACATTGATTTAAGTTTCTGTACACAGTAAGTTTTCAAAATATCATATTTTAAAGATGCTGTTTACTCCAGCATATACTTTTGGCCCTTTGTAGAGATCAGCCAGCTAAAGTGTACCTGGGGTTGTTTGTGTGTTCTCTGTTCTCTTCCACCAGCACACAAGTCTTCTCCTGTGCCAGTGCTGTCCTGCTTTTCATCACTATGCCTTTGGCATGGAACTTGAAGTCCATTTATTATAGGAAGATTATATTTCTTCCTGGTTTGCTATTGATGAACAGAATTAATTTTGCTGTTCTGGGTCTCTTATTCCCTATTCCTATTTTAGGATTTATTTTGCTAGTTCTCTGAAGAATGCTACCCATATTTTGTTTGGGATTTACCCATATATTAGGTTAGGAAATATGTCGTTTTTCAGTTTCCTTTCTCAGAGTGTTGTAGTTCTGTTGTTGTTGCAGAGATATCTCACTTCTTTGGGTAGGTTAAACCCTAAGCATTTAATTTTTCTTGATGCTATTGTGAATGGTATTGTCTTATCAATTTCCTTCTCCTGGAGATCATTAGCCATATACAATGATGTTACTGATCTGGAGTGTTGATTTTGTGTCTTGCTACATTACTGAGTTTGATTACTAACTCTAGGTGTCTTTAGACAGAATTATTCAGTGCTTCATATGCCAGGTCAGAACATCTGGAAAGAATGATAATTTGACTTCTGCCATTGCTTTGAATGTTTGCTTTGTTCCTTTTGATTGTCTGATTGCTCTGGAGAATGTTCAAGTACTATATTGAATAGGAAAGGTGATAGTAGACATCTATGTGTTACTCCCGATTCCAGAGGGAAAGATTTACATTCTTCCAGTTAATAAGTAAGTTTGTCAAAGATGGGTTTTATCACATTGTAATAACTTCCTTCTATAACCATTGTATTAAAGTATTTTCAAATCTTGAATGAATGTTTGATTTCATCAAAGACTTTTTCTGGATCTGTTAATATGTAGTATACTTTTTTGTGAGGTGTACACTTTCATGTCTGTGTTAAATCCTCTTTGGTTAGAATGGATGATCTTATGGATGACGTTGCAGTCTGTCTGGGAGTATCCTATGGAGGATTTTTGTGTCTGTGTTCTCTTTTTGCTTGCTTCTTTGCCTGGCTTTAGAATCATATTAATGCTAATTTCCAAGAATGACTTTGGCAGTATTTCTTCCTTTTCAGTTTTATTAAAGAATTGCAGGAGTATTGGCATTGGATCTTCCTTGAAGTTCTTACATAACTCAATTGTGTATCCATTGCATCTAGATTTTTCTTACTTGGTAATAAATAAGTTCTTAAAAAAATCAAACAAGGTTTTTCTTTTTTTGTAATTTTTAAACGTTGTTTCAATTTAATAATTCTTATTTACCTAGAAATGTAACTATTTATTCTGGATTCTCCTAATTATCGGGATACAAGCACTCAAGGCAGGTACTAACATTTTTTTGGCTTGGGGCACTGTCTGTTGTCTACTATTACCTTTCCTATTCAATACAGTACTCGAACATTCTCCAGAGCAATCAGACAATCGAAAGGAACAAAGCACACTGTCTGTTGTGCTTTCACATATTTTTTAGCTCTAGTTGTGAGAATTGAGAAAAATTTTAGATTGGCTGTGGCATTACACCTTTAGTTGGTTCCTTTGAAGAGCCAACTCTTCACTATAGATGCTCTGCATATTGGCAACATCTATGTCACCTTGGCAATAGAAATAAAATTAGCAACAATAATGGAGTCAAGGGGACAACCTGCTCGGGCCCCACTCCTGTCCCTCTCTTGGATAAAAGCTTTCTTCCCCTCAATAAACATATTCTGCTCAAAAAATGGTAATAATGGAGTCAAAGACAAACTGAACATTGACGTACTGTAAAAACCAATAATATACCAAAATTAAATGTAGAAAAGATATATTTCTAACATAAGCATTAAGATCTGGCAAATATTAATATACTGCAATACCTATGAAATGCAATAACCATACTTCCACTCATATTAGAAAATCATTCAACAAAAATAACAGAGTTAACTAAGTGTCTAAAGATTAATAAAGCTTACTTATTATACCAGGAAAGATAGAGTCAATGAAGAAAGGAGATATTAAAGAAGTGAAACTTGAAAAATTGTTCTGTGGATAACCCACTACAGTTGTGGACTACTGGGCTACATCAGAATACTTTGGTGAATTCATGCACCTACAATATTTGGATGGCAGTGGAATACCCTTCTCTGACAAAACTAAAAATAAAAAAAAAGTGGTATAAATGAAGGGATGTTTTGTAACTGCATATACAAAATAGGATAGATATATAGCTACTTTCTGTTAATTCAATAAGAAGAAAGATTTGTACTAATAGTGTTTGGACAGGATATCTTGTCTGCATCCTGTGCTATGAATGACTACTACAAAGACAACAATATGCAATGTATTAATTGTAACTCTCCTACCTACCTGTTTTGAAGCTGTCTTGTTGCAATTATTTTTCTCTATAAAATTAATTTAAAGAAAGAAAAAAGAAAAAAAAGAGCAAAGAAAAATTAAGCAATAGAAGATAAGGAACAAAGTAAAACAAAAGACTTTATTAGGGAATAAATGGAAGTTAATTAGAGTTAGATAAAAGTAACAGAGAACAAATAAAGACAAACAAGAAGAGTAAAATGAATAAAAGAAAAACAATGAAAAGAATTCAAAGAAAGAAAATATAACCAAACCCCCGAGAACCAGTGAAAAAAGTAAAATAAAAAATTGCTGTTTTATGACGTTTCTTTCCAGCATCTACAGTCTTGAAATTCAACAAGTTACAGCTTTCTCTGCCTAGCTTTATCATCAGTGGGTTTGTGAGGTTGCACTGGTCCCAGGGCCTCTCTGTCTGTACACCTCAGGTTGTGGCAGCTGTCTGAGCTACAACACACCTTTGCTCATGTTGGTAAATGAGAAAAATCAATGAGTTCAGTTGTCTGTGCTGGTGTCGGTAGGCAGGCAGGGGTTCAAGCAGACTGCTGGGCTACTTCTGAAAATTTCAGATCCAGGTGCCTCAAAGAGTCATATGTTTTGAGCCTGGTTTCTCATCACAGAAGGGGGATCCCTGTCTCCTTTTTGGCCTCAACTTTTGAGGGAGCTTATTTCTAGCCTGGATTCTTTCCTTGGCTGTCTTTTGTGGCTGTCTCTCAGATAGTCACTGTGACTGAAGTGAAGATGCTTTGTAATTGTTCTGGGGCTCAGTCTTCAACAAGAAACCCCCTCCCCAAATGGCTTTGTCCTTTCAAACATGATAGGCAATGCTGATCATTGCTAACGAATCCCAGGGAACCAACTGTCTAGGTAGCCTTATTTGGGCAAGGGGCCCAGAAACTCTTTTCAAATGAAAGCTGCTTGGTTTTGTACCACAAGTCTGTGAATGTGAGTTGGTTTCTTTTCTTTCTTTTTCTTTTTTTTTTTTTTTTTTTTTTTTTTTTTTTTTTTTTTTTTTTTTTTTTTTTTTTTTTTTTTTTGTATTTTAGGGAAGGGTCTACCAGGTCTATAGTGTCTCACTACTAGATTGGACTCACAGTGATCTGCCTGTTTACAGCCCTCCAGGAGTTGGGATTATAGACATATGCCACCAGGCCCAATCTCAATTGCCATCTCAGCTTGCCCTGGAGGCAGGGCCAGCATGGCAGACCCAGGGATGGAAACCCTGGCCCCTGTGCCTGTTTGCAGGTGCTTTAATCTGCTGAGCTATTTGGCCGGCCCCTCTCTAAAGGGAAGCTTCTTGATCTCTGTCTGAACTACAGTGAGCATTCTGACTGTCTGAACCATGACTGGCAATGACAATGCAAGATTAGCCTACAGCACTTTAAGACATCTTTACCTGGCATTTCCAAGCCTGTTTCAATGCCCCCTGTGAGCCACTCCCAAAGCTTCAGCCTGCATGGTCAGGAACTCTCATAGCAATGACTCCACTTCTGTAGTACCATTTTTTAAAAAATCTTAATCAGTTTTAATCATTTTAACAAAAATGTAAAACCTACCAAATAGACAAGGAGATGTTTGTTTTGGCTCACAGTTTTGAAACGTGCTTGGCTGCCTTCCGTACTGGAACAGAATGGCAGAGGCACACAGCAGCGATAAATATGTTCAACTCATCAACCAGGAAGCAAAACAGTAAAGGGAGAAATACAACTGCAGTCATGCCTCCAGAGACCCAGAACTTCTGCTGAGGCCCTGCCTCCTAATAACACATTAATCTACACTCATCGCTCATGACTCACTCGCTTTCCAGACACGTGAGAATTTAGGGGAACAATTCAGATTCAATCTAACCACAGTAAATTTATTTTAACATTTCATATATTTCTTTGACATTGTTTGGAGCATGCAGAAAGCTTTTCACGGAAATCTTTGTTTGTGATCCATCATTTCAGGCACCCTCTAAGTCATAGTTTCTTTCAGTGACACCTCATGACCGATAAACTGCACCAAACTAGTAGAAACTTGTCGCACACTCTCGTTAAGATTCCGGACTGCTTGGCTGCATATTGCTGCTGTTTTGGTTTGTAGCACTCAGCCACAGTAGTGCCTGTAGTGTGTGAGCACATAGGATAGATAGGTAGGTAGGTAGGTAGGTAGGTACATAGATACATACATGGATAGATGATAGACGTGTGTGTGTGTGTGTGTGTGTGTGTGTGTGTGTGTGTGTGTGTTTCCGTATTTTAGGGAAGGTTCTACCAGGTATTCAGGGTCTCACTACTAGATCAGACTCATAGTGATCCACCTGTTTTCAGCCTTTCAAGAGCTGAGAATACAGGCATGCACCACCATGCCCAGTCTGAATCACTATCTCTGTGCATCCAGGGGCAGGGCCAGAACACTGAACCCCAGCCCCCTACACCTGCTTACTTGCAGGTGTTTTAATCTGCTGAGCTATTTGGCCAGCTCTAGACTTGTATTTTGTATGAGTATACATTTGTCACATAAATAAGTACAGCTTTTCAGATAAATGTACTGCCTGATATTTATTATATAAACCAAATGGTAATACTATTTTTATGCTTTCTTTTGTTTAAATGTATTTATTTGAAATAGGTTCAATCCCCAGTACCCTATGCCCAATCAAACCTGTCCCCAGGCATGCTGAGCCCATGACCGAGTTCAGCCTTGGTGCTACAAGCCTGTAGTCCCAGTGCTGGGGAGGTTGAAAACAGGAGGATCACTATGAGTTCAGCCTGTATAATGAGGCTCTGTACCAAATATATAGAAAAAATTTTTTATTGTTACAGGGTCTCACTATGCAGCTTAGACTCACAGAGCTGGGATTATAGGTGTTCATCACCTTGCCCAGTTTCAGTATCCTACTCCGCATTGGGTGGGTGCTGCATGCAGTGCTGGTAATTGAAGCCAGGTCCTTTCGCTTGTCAGGCAGGCTCTGAGAACACTGAGCTATTTTTCTTCCTTCTGTTAAATTTCTCTTTTACACTTAGGGATTCTGGCAACCTGGTGAATGGTTCCATCTACTTCCTAGGTAAGTAATGAAAACTTCTTATATAGCTATATGCATTAACAAAGTTCAGAGGGAAAAATGCAAAGATTAATTTTTAAATGAAAAAGCAATGCATGTGGCAGCTACATTATACTTTCAAATGTCAAGGTATTCATTTTGCTATCCAAAGCAGTGAGTGAAGTCTTAAGTGATATTCAGTGCTGAACTTTAGATTAAAGACATTTTCATTCTCATCAGAATAATGTATAGTTACATTACTGGACAAATTATTTATTCAGGAATGCCTGCAAACAGTTAAGATGGATGACGTCTGTTACATAAATCACTAAGAACAGTTATTTTTCTCCTTTCATTGATTTTCTTTACCTTTCATTATTTTCCTTTTCTAAAGTGTTTCTTTACTTGCAATATGACAAGAAAAATGTAGATACAAGATAATTCATACAGAATGACGAAGTATGTGTTTTTTTGTTGATGTTACTCTTGTTGTTTTCACTGGTGGCATTTATGTCCTCCAACACTCATAGATACCAACCCATACATGCTCTAAACACAAAGGTTATATTAAAACATAATCTTTTGTGCCACTGAGATTGCTCAGAGGCTGCCCCCAGGGATGTGGTGAGCCTGTGAATCCAGGTGTGGCGGTGCACACCTGTAATTCCAGCGGTGAAGGCTGAAAACAGGATGAACGCTATGAGTCCGAGCTGTAGTGAGACCTTGTACCAAACACATAAATGAAAAAAAAAAAATCTTTTCCCTTGAAGACTAATTTCAATTAATAATCATAATAGAATATATTATTGAGCTGTAAGAAGTTTTATTAGAAAACTAGGTTTTCATTGATGAGATATTCATCAATAATCTATATAACAGTATTACACTAGGAAAATAACGGAATATAAAATCCTTTTGACTTTTTCTTAGTACCTTGGTACAGATGAAGAAAAAATTTAAAAACTGATTTCAAATATTTTCAGTAAAATGATAAGCTTAACTAAGCAAGCAAGTTTTCATTACTTACCTGAAAGGCCAGCCAGAGAGCTCAGCAGACTAAAGCACCTTCTTAGGCAGGCACAGGTGCTGGGGTTCAATCCCTGACATGCCATGCTGGCCTTGCCCCAAGGATGTCCTGAGATGGAAACTGAGACTGGGTAATCCCAGTACATGGAAGGCTGAAAACAGGATAACTATGAGTCCAACCTATGCAGTGAGACCCTGTAGACCCCATACTAAAGACATTTAAAAGCTGCATATTCATTACTTACCTAAAGACTTAAAATATTAAGATGGCCTTAACCTGTCAGAATTGACAGGCATTTATAATACCTTGAGAGCTTTTAGTCAATGGTAGCGGAGATCTTCTCTCTCCTATCAAAAACCACTTGGGACTAATTTCTCAATGTAAGAATCTCTGTAAATTCTATTATAATATAAATTTGAAAACATAGAATCAGAATGGTTAGTAAGTCAAGAAATCACTTAAGTGCAATATATTATTTTAAGGTCCCTGAATTTGGTATCAATTACATTTTAATGACTATAAATGACAAAATTTCATTAAGGGTAGCATACTGCCAGAAAGCTACAGAAAAGTTAATTTTTTCCATCACTGTCTTAATCATACAAAGGGATTTGAACTTTGTGATAGTAGACCCAGTTTCTAGACAAATGTGCTTTATAATCCCCCTTTTTGATATAGTAAATAATTGTTCTTTTTTAATTACATAATTATTTAATGGTTACTTGAGATTTTAACTGATCTGAAAGTGATGGAAACAGTAATATCTTGAGGCCTAAAGTCCAGCTTTGAAAATGCTTATATTTAGAGAAAATTTTTGTTCAATACTGTAAAAATATTCCCAGGCTATTCAGTAACTGCTCAGATGGCAGTGTTACAAAAGCAAAATGCCCCAAAAAACTAGGAATAGAGGTACCATTCAACCCAGCTATCTCCCTTCTGGGTGTTTTTCCAGAAGAATTGAAAACATCACAGAGACACATGTGCCCTCATGTGTACAGCAGGACAATTGCCATAGCTAAATCTTGGATACTACCCAAATGTCCATAAACTAAGGAATAGATTAAAAAAAAGATGTGGGCTTTCTTTTTACAAAATGGAAAACTACTCAGCTATGTAAAAGATAAACTTGAGACTTTTATAGGTAAATGGATTCAATTAGAGACCATACTCAGAAGTGATATAAATCAGACCTGCTTGCATACATACCATGTTGTCTGTCTAGTATAAGAATCTGAAAGAGTAAATAAAATCTAAAAGATACAATAGATACTGTGAAAGAAAAGAACCTGTACAAAGGGAAGGAAAAATTGCAATGAGAGAAAAAACAGGAGAGGGGCAGAGATATCTATGCATGACAGGTACACTAGATATTATGAAAGAGAGCGAATCTCTTCAAATGCAAGGAACAACTGAGATGAGAAAAAGGAAGAAAGAAAAATGAAGGAAGTGAAAAAGATATACATATATGTATTCAGGACAACTTGGATAATTGTATTACTGATTTCTGATGCTCTATTTTTAGGATCAGTTATCCCTTAAATTTTTTTTCTCTTCTTTTTAAAAATTTCTTATAACTTTTGTGTGTGTGTGTGTGTGTGTGTGTGTGTGTGTGTGTGTGTGTGTGTGTGTGTGTGTGTTCTGGGTAGTGAATCCAGGACTTTGTACTTCATACAAAGGTAATCTAAAGAGCTAACTTGAAGACATCATTCAGTACATCATTGTTGAATCTCTACTATTTTGTCTAGTAAAATTCTGTACCATTTCTAATTTTTTGTAACTACAATTTATTCTGTTGTTTTTTTTATTTTGTCTTTTTGAGACAGGGTCTCACTATGCAGTTCAGGCTGGCTTTAAGCTCACTTTGTAGCTCAGGCTGGTCTTGAACTCACAACAATCCTCCTGCCTCAGCCTCCCGAGAGCTGGGATAACAGGCATGCACCACCACGCCCGGCTCTTTTTTTTTTTTTTTAATGGAAGAGTTCAGTTCTCACAAGTTTTGGAAAGCCAAGAGAATCTGTAGGACAGACTCAAATATAAAGCCACTTAGGCAACAGGAAAGACAGAATAGGACAGGTATCCAAAAGAGAAACACCAGTGATGTGTGTGTGTTGTGTGTTGTGTGTGTGTTGTGTGGTGTGTGTGTGTTGTGTGGTGTGTGTGTGCATGCCTGCTTATTTGTGAGCTCCATGGCTGGAAAAGCCAGAAGCGTTATGTTTTAGCCACCCTGCCTGTGGCAAACACACTGCTGGTTAAGTCCCTAAAGACAGTCTGCTGCAAAAATATGATGTCCCATTTCACAAAATGTTTTGAATTGACCAAGTTTTAGATGAACAAGTGTGCTGTATGAAAACAAGACCATCAAGAACGAAGGGTGATTAGATCAAAGAACACACATTCTTATTGACTGAAAATAGAAATTAGAGAAAATATCTGAGAAAATAACTATAGAAAATATCAACGTATTTGGAAAATTCCAAAATTTAGAAGTTTGAAATAAAAAAAGAGAAGAAAAAAGACATGCTCATGAAAAAGAAATGTCTATTGAACACTATCAGATTCATTCAACCTTTTCACTATTACCAACATCTGAATTTATTTCTTCTAATTTCTGTTATACCTATAAAAATATATTTTATAGTTTATATCTCTTTTGTCACAGTTCTTCACTTTCTCTTTTAGATCTTTTGGCATTATCAATCATAATTATTTCTCAGATCCCAGTTGTAGAGTCCAAAACAAGGCTGCTTCAAGTGATTGTTCTGTCCTTTAACCCTGGATCACAGTCATAATATTTTCTCCTGAGTCAAAGTTTTATCATATATTGGACATTGTATGTAAAAAACAGCAAATACTGTAGGAAAGAATGCTTTGTTTTGTTTTCTAGTACAGGGTCTACAGGGTCTCTCTACACAGATTGGATTCATAGTGATTCTCCTGTTTTCAGCCTCCCATGCACTGGGATTACAGGTGCTCACCACCGCATCCAGCCTCAATCCCATCACAGCGCACCCTAGGGGTGGAGCCAGCATGGTGTGCAATGCCAGGGACTCCACCAGTCTGCTTTCGTCTGCTGAGCTATCTGGCCCACCTGGAAATTATGACTTTTTTTTTACTCAGAAAACTTCATATGTCTTTTGTCTTTTTCCCAATTTGCAAGGAAACAGGAGATGTAAGTCAATAGAACCTGCAAGCCAACTGATTCTGAACTATTTTGCAACTTATGCTCATCTGTCACAGGCTTTGAATATGTAGAGAAAATGTTTATTTTCACCAGAACTTCTTAGGAATCATGAGAGGATGAAAAACCATCACAAAAATTGTCTATGTTTACAACCAGCTCTTAGCCTTTCAAACACTAGGACAGGTCTCTCTTTCTCTCTCTGGCAGGCTGGCTGGTAGCACATTGGTTAACAGGAGAGCTTTTACTGTTTTCCAGGCCTATCTGGCTTTCAGACCACCAGGAGATCACTCTCTGTCCTTGCCTCTAGGTTTTGCAGGGCTGCTGCAGAATGTTCGGTGGAAATGCGGGTTGATTATTGGCAATGATCCTGCCTCTTCTGCTCCGTGTTTGCCTATGCGACGAGGCCAGTGAAGGCCCAGCAGGCTTCATAGTCATTTCTCTCTGACATAGTTCCAGACTACTCGTGGCACGCTCGCTGTGGCCTGCACATTTTCAGAACGCTGAGAGCTAGGAATGGTGTGCTCACCCATTGGCCCACGGGACAGCCCTCCCCCTCACCAGGGGCTTGACGTGAATACTTCGTACTACCTGGTGTGTTAATTGGGTTATTGATGTCTGCGATGAATTTCTCTTGCTTCTGGTTTTCTGCTGGGAATAAAAGTATTTATTAATATATTTTTGTGACCTAATGAGTTCCTATTTCTATGAGTAACTTCCTTTTAAGGCTTTTCTGTATCCTTCTTGTCACCAATTGGCTGAGACATCGTTTGCTCCATTTGGATAGAAACCACACATTTCTCTAAAATTTATGGTATGTATATATGTATATATTTTTATATTTTAGGGAAGGTTTACAGGATTTTCAGGGTCTCACTGCTAGATTGGACTCGTAATGATCTTCCTGTTTACAGCCTCCCAACAGCTAGGATTATAGGCCTGTGCCACCACATCCAGTCTCAATTGCTGTCTCAGCGTGGCCCAGGGGTGTGGCTCGCAGGGCAGTCCTAGGGATCAAATCCCAGGCCCTTGTGCCTGCTTGCAGGTGCTTTAATCTACCGAGCTATTTGGCCAGCCCAGAAACCACACATTTGTAAAGTTCAGCTCTTTTTATATGATCAGCTTTGTATGTTAAGAACAAGTGAACCCTGAACATCTAGGCCTACCTCCTCTTTTCTCTTAGTATGAAAACTTCAGGGATGGGGAGGTGGCCCAGTGGAATAAGCACTTCCCTGGCAAGTGCAAGTGCTTGAGTTCAAGCCCTGATTCCACCAAAAAATAAATAAATAAATAAAACAACTTCAGACTGGTCAGATAGTTCAGCAGATTAGAGTGCTTGCTTTGGCAGGCACAGGGACTGGGGTTCAGTCCTTGGGCCTGTTGTTTCAACTCCGCCCCCAAGGCATGGTGTGATGGCAAATGAGACAGGGCATGGTGGTACGCACCTGTAATCCAAACACTCGGGAGGCTGAAAACAGAAGGATCGCCTTGAGTCCAATCTACATAATGAGACCTTGTAGACCATGTACTAAATATATTTAAAAAAAGAAAAAGAAAAAAAAAGAAAACTTCTGTTGTCACCTCTTAGCTTTAGAGCTCCTGGTGACTCCTACACATCCCTAATAGCTCCTTAGTAACTGAGGGGTGAGGGGCAAGGCTGTGAACATGTCAGTCTATACAGTCTCTGCCTAGCGAAGGGGAGAGAGACAAGCCAGGTCTCACCTCTTTCCATCTGAGAATCAGAAATCATTTTACTTTATTTTTTAAAGATAGTGGTAGAGTATACAACAAAAGAAGAGAGTGAGCCGGGCATGGTGGTGCATGCCTGTAATCCCAGCACTCGGGAGGCTGAGGCAGGAGGATTGTTGTGAGTTCGAGACCAGCCTGAGCTACAAAGTGAGCTTAAGGCCAGCCTGACTGCATAGTGAGACCCTGTCTCAAAAAGACAAAAAAAAATAAAAAATAAAAAATAAAAAGAAGAGAGTGTTCCTATACAAACATTACTGCAAATTTATCCTGCCTCTTGTCAATTTTGGATAAAGGCTTCCTTTATAGCATCATAAAGAAATTTATTTATTTTTATGTATTTGCTCTAGGGTCTCACATCTGGTTTCAGTAGCCAACTCAGTGAGCTCCAGCACAGAGCCAGTTGCAGTATGTGGTGCCTGGGATTGAACCCTGGTCCCTGCACTTGCCTAAGCAGGCTTTAGTCCACTGAGCTTTCTCACCAGTGCAATTTAGTTTTTAATAAAATTATGATATTCATTTAATACTTTGACACTTTGTAATCAGACTTTACTTCCAGGGTTTCTGAAGTGAAAAGTTGCATGTAAGAGAGCCAGGCACAGACACAGGTACCTCTAGTTGTACCATGTGGAGAGGTGAGGCATAAGGGACCACATTATGAGCCTCTTCTCAGGCAAAAGGTAAGAATAAAAGGGAAGAAAAGAGGAGAAATATTAAAGGCATTAATTATGACAGGCAAATCAGGAAATGGCAGAGTCCAAAAATGACTGACCAGAAAAATTTCTTGTAAGACATTTAATAGTGCAAAATTTGGAAAGAACGCACTTTAGTTCAGGGGGTCTCAGGATGCTCCAACACTACCTGACTTAGAAATAAAGAATGAAAACTGGAAAGCAAATTACATCATCATCATCATCATCATCATTACTGTATTTGATACAGGGTCTCATTATGCTTCTCGGACTTGCAGTGATCTTCCTGCTGTCAGCCTCCCCAGTGCTGGGATTGCAGGCGTGTGTCACTACATCTGGATTCTGGCTGGTTCAGCCTGCCCTGGAGTCACACTTTGCATAGCACGTGGTGCCAAGGATTGAACTAGGGTCCCTGCACTTTCCTAAGCAGGTGACTAGGCTGCTGAGCTAGCTCACCATCCCCTACAATGTTATTTAAGTGAAATATTTTCATCTCCTTCACAGTCAAGTTGAAAAATGTGTTGTTAGATACCTTATTGCTTATAATTAAGTAGAAATAAATAAAAACCTGAGATAATAATTCCCTAAAATATTCCTCCATTTTTATATCAAATGGTATTTTTTCATGTCAGAAACCCTTGAAGTAAAGTCTGAATACAAAGTGTCAAAGTATTAAATGAATATAATTGTATTAAGTTGTTAAATAACTATGGAATTTTTATTTTCTTGCTTTTCTTATATTTTGAAAAATATTTAACAAATAAAATTTCAAAATATTTTATACTTCTGGGAGCATGGAATAGACCTGCAGAAATAAGCCAGAAGATATAAACAAAACTTTATTGTTTATTTGGAGAAAGTACTAGAAAAGTACTTCCTTATACTAAAACTATGTGACTACACACTAAACTATTTTCACTAAGAGTAAAGCCTTCTCTCTCTTTTATTTTGAAGTCTTCTGTTTACTAAAAATAAGAATTTTGTACATTTTAGTTCCTCAAATCATTATTATTAAATAAGAGCCCACAATAATGCTTTTGGTTAACATTTGGTGACATTAATCACATAGCTGACTTATTTTTCATTGTCTATTACTTACATTGAAGCAGTTATGATGTTAAATATCAGTGTATCTTTAAAAGGTGGTTTTACTTATATCTTTAAAGAAGGTAAAATCTGAAATGTAATGAAATAAGAGCTATATATGAAAATGACTGGACTTTACAGTTTTGTATTTGTTCTTGTTTCCCTCAAGAATAGAAATAGGGCCAGACAAATAACTCATGGGACTAAAGTGCCTCCTTAGGCACACACAGGGACTGGGGTTTGATCCCTGGCGTGCCGTGCTGTCCCCACCCCCGGAGAGCCCTCAAAGGGTGACTGAAACTGGGCAAGGTGCTGCGCACCTGTAATCCCAGCCCTTGGCAGGCTGAAAACTATGAGTCCGATCTGTGTAGTGAGACCCTGGAGTCTCTGTACTATCATACATTAAAAAATAGAAATAGACAAAATTTTATACTGACCCTGAGTATTATTAAATACTATTAAAATATTTTTTTCTTTTTTATAATGTTAGCACAGCTGGTCAGTTTTCGCCCTATTGCTGGGACAAAACACCTCCCACGCACAACTCAGAGGAAAACGTATTCAGTGGCTCAGTCTGCGGCTGGCGGCCTCCTAAGCAGGAGCGCCATGAAGAAGCACGTGGCAGCGAAAGCTGCTCACTTGAGGAGACAGAGGAAACACGAAGATGCTCCGGGAGAGATCCAGAAGCCGGTGACTCACTCCTCACCCGGCGCGTCACGCTGGGCCCTACTTCCCAGTAACGCACTCAGCTGTGGTCTTTAGTGGATAAATCGACTGGTGAACTCAGCATCGCTGTAATCTGATCACTCTCCATGTGCTTCTTACTCCAGTTAAACCGGAGTTTAGAACTAATGGGTTACAACACTCTAACTTTGGATCCTAAGGTTCATGTTCATTTCTTTTCTGATGGAATTTTATTTCCCGGCATTTGATTCATTTCAAAACTCTTTGAAGTCATATTTAACATGTTCTAGTTGGCACTATTTGTGGTTCAAAAACCTGAGTTTCTCTTTTAGCTTTTGGTGTTCCTTGACCTCTGAGCTATGGTATTTTTTGGTTAATTTTAGTCTAAACTAGTGGCACTGACAATACATCAAAGCTTATATTCATTCAACTACTCACCTAAGCAAACTTATTAAATAGAGATTACAGTTTTCCTCATAATAAAATATATTTCACCATTTAATCCTTGTACAGTGCATATGATCTGCCCACTAACTATTGGATTAAACTTCAATCATTAAGGATGAGTAGACATTTAATTACTTTCAATGTTGTTGGAACCTTATTAGACTGTACTTATTAGAAAGTCTGGTTTGTGCCTTAGAAGCTGTCTGAGAGGACGGCAAATGTGACAGTCACCACTTATTCCTATAAGGCAAGGACACCATCAGGATGTGACCAGGAATAAAGCTATACCCAGTGACATGTAAGCAATCAGCGAAACCATAAGAAGAATTCAAACCAAGGAGAAAAGTGGACTTGTGACATTTTTGGTGAACGACAAAGCTTGGTGTTGTCAGACCATAGAACAAACTTCAGTGCATGCAGTTAAAAAACAAACAAGCCAACCAACAAACAAACAGCTGACATGGCTAACTTCTTTTCTTCAACAGAACAATTCAGAACTGCTCCTGGACTACTTTTTCGAATGTGAGTGGAAACCACTGACTCTGTGCATCCTTGTACTGAATAATAATTTTTAATGAAAATGTTTGCAATTGAATAATTAATTACACAAACCTCTGGGCAGGATTTTTATACCTTACATTTGGAAATACAGAATATGTGTGGGGTTTTTATTTTTTATTGAAGAGCAAATAGCAATGAGACAGTTTCAAGACAAATTAATAGGACAGATTCAATAAATTAATACACTGCAAACTGTTTTCATAATGTTTGTGTATCATACAAGGTGCATACATGATATTATACTTAAAGACATTATTACAGCAGATGTCTATAATCAGTGAATTAAGAGAGTGTAGCTGTTTAGTTATCTTATTTTTTTATACCTGAATTATATCATACATTAAATAATTAATACTTTCTACCTTGTTATTTTCCTAGTGGTTGTCCATAGTATAGAAGCTGACATAATATCTTGTCCAACCACTATTAGTGCAAATCTTGCTTCTCATAGAATTATGCAGAAGCATGACATATTTATCCTAACTGTACTGTTTATACACACACATCATGGTTCTTCCATTGTATATCCCTTTTTTGTCTAGATCTGTCAAAGATGGGCACTCCATTGTCATTAAACCAATTTAAGTGCCTGAACTTGGCAACACAATCCAACACAGTCCAGCATTCCAATAATAATGAGCTATCTGAAGAAGTTGTTGACTAGCCATTTATAGTTCAACTTGTTATTATGGCTCCATATTATATACCTCATTTTTATACTTTTCTGCTAGATGGTTAAGACCAAAATAAAGCAAGACCTATATACCAAAAGATGTAGCTTTTGATTCTGATGAGGTCAGTGAAGTCCCCTCTGGGTTTATCTTGTAATCCTGTACCTTACTCTGTAGATCCTTCATCTGTGTCATCCATGTGGATGAGTCACAACCGATGCTTGACCAGTTTGCTCTCTGTGAGAGCCTGAGAGAAAGTTTTGTCTCCATGTGACTCTCCCCAGGCACACTATACATTATCAGTCTCTTTCCTCTGTGGCTCCATAATCTTATTGATCAGAAAATTTGGGGCACAACTGAGTTTCATGATATTACAGTACAAGTTCACCTACGTCCTGAGTCTTTGCTAACCTTGAAAGGCTAGGGTCAAAATGTTGGCTGGCCTTGTGGCTCTTCTATTTCTCCAATTTTGATCTGTGAACTTAGGTTGTTAACCAACCAGAAGAAAAGCTGATTAGTACCCTGCAGCATATACCATTCACTTTGCCTTATCTGACTCAATTGTTTTTAGTTGTTGTTGTACATTTCTATTTGTATTTCTTCTTTTGTCTTCTTATACTAGGGAGACTGTATGATATTTACACATGTGTGTCTGGCTTATTTCACTTACTATGTTCAAGTGGCATCCACTTCAATATAAATGCTTCAACTTTATCATTCTTAATAGTTGAGTAATACTCCATTGTATAGAAATACCACATCTTTTTCAATCATTCCTCATGTGATAGACATCTTGGTTGTTTCCAAGATTTTGCAATCATAACTTGTGCTGCTATAAACATAGATATACATATATCACTATGATACAATGTTTTCAGTTCCTCTGGGAAAATTCCCAATAGGGGGATAGCCGGCTTTAATGGGATTTCCAGTCCTATTCTTTTGAGGAGTCTCCACACTGATCTCCAGAGTGGTTGTACCAGTCTACATTCCCACTAGCAGTGGAGAAATGTTCCCTTTTCCCCACATCCTCTCTGACATTTTTTGTTTGTTTTGTGTGGTTTTATCCAGTCTATGACAGGCCAAAGCCATTATTCTGAGGTATCTGAATAGTGTCAATTAAAAAGTAGATTGAAAGACGCAAGGAGAAAACAGATGGTGAAAGTTATTTCCTCATTAAATTATCCTGGTAGTAAATATCTAGCGATATATGGTATAAGCTCTCAAAGTTAGCTGACAGGGATAACAGAAGGAATTTCTAAGATTTAATATTTAAAATCATAGTATTTGGTACCACAGAATTTTAAGAAAGATGAAATCAATTCATTTCAGACATTTGACAGGAATGACTATAAAATTAAATAGACAATTCAGACAGAAACATCCCAGAAGGAAAGTATGGTTAAATATTGGCAAAGAAATTAAATTCAAGTGAAATACATGGATGGAAAAATCTAAGGGTAAGATTTACTCTCACAGAATGTGACAGGTCATGAAAAAGAACAGAAGACTATATGAGCTTGTAATAGAAAAGCAAGCAAAGACCCATATAGTGATGAAAAAATCAAAAAAGATGACAGTTAGCTTAAAAGGGAAGATAGAGAAGTCCCTAGGAGAGAGATGGCATTTGAAAGAACAGTACATGGAAGGAGTCTGGGACACTTTTCAATGAGCACATATGAGCCAAGAAAATCAAATCACAGAGGAACCATCAATTAGAGACTAGTTGTGATTATCAGTGTTATTTCTTAGAATCATTCAAGTCTCTGCTGTTGACTTTTTATTTCACTATTTGAACTAAGTTTTTGCACACTCTAGAAAAATAGTACTCAGAGTTCCTACCTGTTTGAGCTGTATATGTGGAAATCATTCTTGCTTATAGATACCCTTTAAAAAGTGTTCTCTGTATTTAGGCAGAGAGAATATTTTTCTCTCCATAATGGCTTTTCATTAAATAGGTACTCTTTGGGTGGTCATTTTGTTTGACTTTATATACTTTTTGTTATTTTTAAATTACTTATACTTTATTGGTACATTTTAGATATGCATAAGGATCATATTCATAACAGGGAATTTGTACCTGTACATAATATATTTTGCTACTTTTTTGTCCTGTTTCATGCCCTCACATCTAAAAAAGAAGAATACTTAAGAATCAATTTAACAAAAGAATGCAAAGATCTACGTATTGAAAATTAGAGTACTCTAAACATGGAGATTAAAGAGAATATGAGAAAATGGAAAGATATTCTTTGATCATGGACAGAGAGAACTAACATTGAGAACATTGCAGTACTTTCAAAAATCTTATGCAGATTTGATGCAACCCCATACAGAAGGTCATTACCATATCTCACAGAACTAGGAAAGGTATCCTTAAAATTTTTTCTGGAACTAGAAGAGGCCTACTAGAAGAGACAAATTAATCATGGGCAACAAAGCCAAGGCAGGAGGTATGACAATCTCTGACTTGAAATTATACTACACAGTCTCTGTGATAAAATCAGCATGTGTTGCAGAAAAACAAACCTGAGGATCTGTGGAACAGATTAAAAGATTCAGACACTTATTTTTTAAAATTTTTATGCATTTATGCAGCTTGGACTCATAGTGATCCTGCTGGCTCAGCCTCCGTGCTGGGATTACCAAATAAATACATGGTTTTTAAAAAGAAGAAGAAGATGAAGAAGAAGAAGAAGGAGGAGGAGGAGGAAGAGGAGGAGGAGGAAGAAGAAGAAGGAGGAAGAAGAAGAAAAAGAAGAAGGAAAGAAGAAGAAAAAGAAGGAGGAGGAGAAAGAACAAGAAGAAGAGAAAGAGAAAGAGGAAGAGGAAGAACAAGAACAAAAAGAACAAGAACAAGAAGACAAAACTACAAACACAGAAGTATAGTTAACCTTTTCTTTGACAAAATGACCAAACATGTTTACTGGAAGAAAGATAGTCCCTTTCATAAATGATGCTAGCAAAACAATCTTTCCACATACTGAAGACTAACATGATAACCAAATCTATCACTATCCATTAAAGTATAATCAAGATGGACCAAACATCTAAGTATTGAAACAGAAACACTAAATATAGTAGAAGAGAAAACAAGTAGAAATCTTCAAGACGTAGGAGTAGATAGAAAGTTCATGAATGAAGTCCAAACTATACAGGAAAATTTTCCAAAGAATCAACAAGTTGGACCTCATCTAGTTAAATCTTTTTGCACATCAAAAGAAATCATCAACAGAGTGAAAAGACAACCTACAGAATATGAAAAAAGCTTTTAGCTAGCCAACTAAGATGAATATACATTTCTTAGACGAAGAAATACAAATAACAAATAAATATATGAAAGAATGTGCAGCACCATTGATATCCTGAGAGATGCACATTCAAACAGCACTGAGATTTTATCTCAGTCCAGAAAGAATGCTTATCATCAAGAAAATCAACCAAAAACAAACACTAGAGGTGCTATGCGAAAGAGAGAACATTCTACTTTTTTATGGGAACATAAAATTCTGCAAACACTGTTGAAATCAGTGTGGATTTAAAAAATTAGAATTAGAGGTTCCATTCCACCAAGTTATTCTCCCCTTCTGGATATCTTCCCAGAAAAATTAAAAGCATCATACGACAGAGATATGTGTGCACCATATCTACTGGAACACAATCTGGAAACAACCCAATACTCATCAACTGATAAGTGGATAAAAATAATGTGATATTTTTGTACATATTATTTAGTCATAAGGAAAGATAAACTTGAGACTTTTATAGGTAAATAAATGCAAATTGAGACCATATTTATAATGAAATAAACCAGATGCACATCTGTAAAAAAAAAAAACATATTATTTCTCTGAAATGAGAACCTGAATGAGTAAATAAGATCTAAAATGTGCCGCATATATTGAGAAATGGAAAGAAGAAATTCAAAAATCAGAAGAAACTCAGATGGGAGAAAGAAGAAAGGACAGAAGAGAAAATATGCAAATCAGTTATGATGTTTGTGTCTCTTAGTTCATTGAAAAGGAAGGTTTGTGCTAATATTGACTGGAAAATAATTTATACCCTTATTTGGTAATCTGAGCAACTACTTTGAGGGTAATAATATGCACTATATTAACTATTTTTATTATAATATCTCATTACAAAAGTTTGTTTCAGCTTTTTCCCATAAAGATGATTATTTCATATTTATGTCGTGCTGGTATTTGTTATAATATATTTATGATAGTTATCATAAATATATTATGATAGTTATATAATATATTATATAATATAATATATTATATATTTATGATAGTTATCATAAATATATTATAACAAATACCAGCACGACATAAATAAGAAATATTTCCTCTTGGATTGTTTCCTTTATGAGGATGTAGTGAGCTCCTTTGTCTCTCTTAATCAGTGTTGACTTGAAATCCATTTTATCAATAAACAGAATAATATTACTGTTCTTTTCCAGGATCCCATTTCATGGAATGCTGCTTTCTATCCTTTGACTCTCAGTCTATGAATTTCTTTTTATTTAAGTGTCTTTATTTTAGGTAGCATATTGTTGGGTCTTGCTCCATGATCTATCTTGGCACTGAGCTTCTTCTGAGTGGTGAATTGAGACCATTTGCACTGATGATTATAGCTGATATCCATTGACATATCCTTGTCATGTAATTTGCTTATTGTCCCTTCCCCCCTCTGTTTATTTGTTTGCTTTACTAGTAAAATCATTCTGTTGAGGGTTCATGGAGTTTTAACCTTGTGGTATCTTTTGAGAGTACTATTCAGAACATTTTGGAGTGATGGTTTTGTGGTCATGAAGTTCTTCTAATGATCTTTGTTGAATGTTCTTTATCAGTATCTTATTTCTCCATCAACTTTGATGTTTTTTAAAAAGTCTTTTTTGAGCATTAATTTTGAAAGACAGATTTGTGTGTCACATCAAACTGAGCTGTATCTTATTCTATTTTAAGGTTTAAAGTATTTCACTCCAAATAAGGCCTTTTTTTTTTTTTGACGTCTACTCTGATGGGCTTTACATCATGGGATGTGCTTTATTTCTTGAGTAGTTTTTAATATTCTGTTCTTGTGTCGAATATCTAGAATCTTTATTGTTTTATCCCTGATATATATATAAAATATTATATATATAATTTCACAAGGGCTGGTTCAGTGGATTAAAGTGCCTGAAAGCAGGCTTAGGGGCTGAGGGTTCGATCCCTGGGCCTGCTGTGCTGGCACCACCCCGGGGCACACTGAGATAGCAATTGAGACTGGGAGTCTTTCATGTAAAGAAAAAGGCTTAGAATCAGTGAGCTATTGTGTTTGGGTCTAATTCAACTCATGCTTAAGTATGTAGTTTTAAAATGATCCTTTACTTACACACAGATATTTTTTGAGGCCACACCTGTAATCCTAGCTCTTGAGAGGCTATAAACAGGAGGACCACTGTGAGTCTGATCTAGTAGTAAGAACCTGAACACCCTCCCTAAAACATAAT
>PVKA01032582.1:0-25159 GCA_004027165.1 Ctenomys sociabilis
CACTAATGGTGGTTGGACAGGATATTATGTTGGCTTTTAGTGCTATGGTCATCCACTAGGTAAATAATTATTGAATTTTTGATATAATTCAGCTATAAAAAAACCTGTAAATATAATATCATGTATGCACCTTGTACAATACCAAAACGTTATGAAAACAGTTTGCAATGTATTAATTCATCGAATGTGTATGGTTAAGATGTCTTGAAACTGTCTGATTGACATTTGTATTTTAATAAAATAAAAATAAATAAATAAATAAATAAAAATAAAATAAAATAAAAATGTACAATAAAATTCAGCATCAAGCAGTAAAAATACAAAATATGCAGCATCAAAATAAAAAGTATCAATTAGAAAGAGCCATGAAAAATAAGTTGCATAACCAGAAGAAAATTAATTCAGTGAAAAAGCAAACCATAAATTTGACACAGATGGTTAAATTATTAGAAAATGACATTAAAAGGCATTATAAATATGTTCTAAATGTCAAGAAGACAGAGGAAAACGTGATGGAGAAAGAATTGGAGGCTATAAAATGACTCAAATTAACCTTCTAGAGGTTAAAAGAATATATCCCAAGTTTTAATCAGTATAGAATGTGTGTGTGTGTGTGTGTGTGTGTGTGTATCTGTCTGTCTGTCTGTCTGTCTGCTGTCTGTCTGTGTCTGTGAGTAAGAACAAGTTAAATATGTCAGGAAAAGGATCAGTAGACTTGGAGACACACTAACAGAAATTCTCCAAAAACAGTCTCAGAGAGAAAAATGTCTCGCCTTGCATAGTGGTGCATACCTATCATCCCAGCACTCAGGAGGCTGAGGCAGGTGGATCTCCATGAGTTCAAGGCCAGCCAGACTCCACAGTGAGCTCAAGGTCAGCTTGGACTACAGAGCAAGATCCTGCTTCAAACAAACAAACAAATAACAAAAAAAGGAAAAATATCCAAAGTGAAAATGACCAGTGAGTTCTTTTAACATCTGCATCTAGTTAATCTCCCAGAAAACCGGAGGAAGCAGACAAAAAATGAAAAAATAATTGTCAAATACTTTCCAAATTTGATGAAAGCTATGAAACCGTCTTAGAAGCTCAACAAACCCCCAGTGGAATAAAATATCAAGAAAACCAGGGGCCGAGGAGATGGCTCAGTAGAATAAGTGCTTCCCTGGCAAGTCCAAGGGCCTGAGTTCAATCCCCGGTTCCACCAAAAAACAAACAAACCAAAAACCTGAAGAAAATAGGAATAGTAAGTTAAAAAAAAAGAAAACAAAAAAACCATACCATGGGACATAATAACCCCATTGCTCAAAGCCAGTGATTAAGAAAAACCTTCTAGAAGAGGAAAGAGAAAAGCTTACTGAGAGCTGGCCAGAGAGCTCCACGGACTGAACTGCCTGCTTGGGCAGACACAGAGACTGGGGTTTGACCCCCGGTGTGCCGTGCCAGCGACTGGGTGTGATGGTGCCCACTAGAAAGTGGGGTAAGCTTGACCACGTAGAATTTTATTCCTAGGGAAAAGATTTTTCAAAACACAAAGGAAATAAATGAAAAAGAAAAGAGAATGTATTCCACTAGACCTGCGCCATATGAAAGGTTAAACCAAGTATAAGGAAAAATAATTTCTACAAGGAAGAGCGCTAAAAATAACAAATATGTAAAAAGAAAAGGTAGAAAGCCTTTGCTCGGTAGACTTGCCGTGCGTGTCACTGAGGGACAGACTGCGTGGGCCCGTGGCTACTTGTGGAAGACTGAGTTCTAGGCCCCTCCAGGAGACCTGCTGGGAGCCCAACCTAAGTCCGAGAATTAGCCGCAGAGACTAAGAAGGTGCCAGGGTGCTAGTTGTGGGTGCGAGTAGAAAACCACAAGCCTTTGCTGCCAGGTGTTCCGCCTTCTCCAAAGGCATTTTTCTCTTTTGTTTTGGTATCAGAAATCAAACTCAGGACCTCGTGCTTGCCTGGCAGACGCTGTGGCTGAGCTATAGCCCAGCCTTCCAAGGACATTTTCACACCCAGTGCAAGAGAAGCAACAGGAGCATCTGTAGCTTTCATGTAGGGCAACAGAGACAGGCTGTAGGCACAATGTGAACGTGGACCACTTTGCCCTGTCCTCGCTGGGTCCCTTATGTGCCTTCTAGTCAACCTTCACTCATAGCCCTGTCCCTGTAATATGCTACCTTTTATATGACAAAGAAGGGGAAATGAAAACACATAAGCATGTTCACATGCATACATTATTGCTTAATTTGCAACTAGAAGCACAGACATTCATGAGAAGCATTACCAAAGACAGGTAGATCGAAGTGTGTCCGTGGGTATTAAGAATGAATGGTGAAAATTTCCTCCTCGCTTCTCATAGCTTTGAGCTTTGATTTTATGTAAATGTTTTACATATTCAAGACTAATAATTATATTGGAAAGAAACTGATAAAAGGGAAAACGCATGCTGAACACTAGCTGGTAACCAATAAATACAGAGAAAATAGTTAATTCAGGTAAAAAAACTTACAGTGCTCTGGCTGTATCCTTAGAGGTGAATTAATAGTTTGTAATATAATGCTGTAAAAAGAGAAAAGCAGCAAAATTAATGTACAGTAATGTACGTGGTGGAAAAGTTCTTGAATAGAAATCCCACCCTTGAATAGAATTCCTTTGAAGACAACCTCCTCTGCAACTCTCAATTTGTTAGGTAAACCAAAAACCTAACCATACGAAGAAACATGAGACTTTACCGTAATGACCATTCACCAAACAGAGAAAATATAATAACACGGTGCCAATGAAAATATTAAAGATGACAGTTTAATTAATGTATAGGGCTGACTACTCCGTTTGGAGGCGGCTGTTCCTATGGTTAGTAAATAATCTGTTGTTTAAATTGTTTCGTTTTTACTATGAAACTAGAGACTTTTCAGAGAGACTAACAAAGGAGATGGGACCAATTTTCAGTGATGGTTATTTGTAGTACGTGGATTATAATTTCAGGTTAAGAGCATGAGTATTCTGATTGTACGAGATTAGTGGATAAAAGTAATAAAGTAATTGGAAAAAACTTGTGCTGTGGGAAATAAATATTTATGTGCTACATATTGCCACAATCTATAAATATTTGGTGAATGAAAACAAAGAAGGCTTTAGAGGATACTAAATAATATCTGTCAAGGGCTGGCCAGATAGCTCAGTGGACTAAAGCCCCTGCTGAGACAGATGCAGGGTCCAGGGTTTGAGCCCCAATGTACCATGCTGGTGCTATCCCTGTGGTGCCCTGAGACAGCAATTGAGACTGGGCATGAGGATATGAGCCTATAATCCCAGCACTTGGGAGGCTGTAAACAGGAGGATCACTATGTGTCCAATCTGTGTAGTGAGACCCTGTAGACCCTGTACTAAATACATTTAAAAAAATAGTATCTGTGAAGCATTCATCACTTGCCGTGACATCTCTTAATCACAGGACAGTTGGTCTATAATTACATCAAAATGACTGGGAGCTTTTGAACTTTGGCATTTGCTATTGTCAGACATGAACGTTATTTTTGCGAATTTTGAATAAAGTTAATTTTTATAGAAAAAAGGACTCTTTCTTTTTTTTGTTTGTATTTTAGGGAAGGGGCTACAGGGTGTTCAGGGTTTCATTACTAGATCAGACTCAAAGTGATTCTCCTGTTTACAGCCTCCCGAGTGCTGGGCTTACAGGTGTGTGCCACCATGCCCAGTCTCAACTGCTGTCTCAGCGCACCCCTGGGGCAGACCAGCACTGCTGGCCCAGGAACTGAACTCCTGGCCCCTGTGCCTGCTTGCAGGCACTTTTAATCTGCTGAGCTATTTGGCCAGCCCTTTACTTTTGATTTTTGAAAGATATTTGACTAGCAAAACATAAAAACAATATATTGTGAGTTATAACATATACAAATAAAATATCTGACAATGCAACATAAAAATAAAAATGAATTTATACTTTTATAATTTTCTTATACTATGTTATATTATATTTAAAATGAAATGAGAATTTTCATAATTATAAATATATGCATATGTAAAACACACATATATTTACATATAATCTATATACATATACATACACATATATTACACATATACATGTAAGAAACCTTAGAGCAATCACTGAAAAAATAAAATAAAATGATATAACCAATAAGCTAATAATGGAGATATAGAGATTATTAAAATAGGAGCCCAAAAGAAAGCAGAAAAAGACAAAAATCAGACAGAACAGTAGTAAAAATATACCAAATAGACTGAAACTCTACAACAATGATGATTATATTACATTTGGATGATTTAAACACACTATTAGAAAGCAGAGATTATTAGATAAAAAAAGCAAGATTCAGATATATGCTGCGTGTCAGACACCCACTTTAAAGTCACATAGACATTAAAAGGATAGAAAACAACAGATGTGCAGCAGAGTTGGAAGAGATGGCCCTGCGTGGCTCCCCCTGGCCTCCATGCAAGGCCGGCCTTCAGCAGGCAGGTCAGATTTGGATCTGGGGAGTGTTGCTGTCATTTTCAAAACTGATGATGGCTCCCTGAGCACAGACTTCTTATACAACCAGAGCAGTGTATGTCAACAACTGATTACAACCTCGGAATCTGCAGGTTGTGTGTGTGTGTGTGTGTGTCTGTGTGTGTGTGTATTTAGTACAAGGTCTACAGGGTCTCACTACACAGATCTGACTCCTGTGTTCAGTTTCCCAAGCCCTGGGATTACAGGCGCGCGCTGCCACGCCATCTCAACTGCCACCTCGGCGTTCCCCAGGGGCACAAGGCACGCTGGTGATGGAATCCCGGGCCCTGAGTCTGCCTAAGCCGGCACTTTAATCCGCTGAGCTATCTGGCCGGCCACGAATGCGCAGTTTTGCTGTCCGCTAGGCAGAGCGCCTGCAGGAACAGCCAGTGGCCGGATAGCATGTGGAGCTTGGAAGGCTGACTCTGCAATGAACCTCCTTGGAGACGTTTTGCACATGTGGTAAAATTTATTGCTCCTGTGTGTCCTCTTCCTGAATCATTGAAATGGGGCGCTGTCTTGAAATGGGGACACAACATTAAAACGCTAATCAAAAGATGGTTGGAATGGTTATATTGACATCAAATCACCAGGAACAAAGAAGTATGTTTCATAATGATCAAAGGATTAAGTTATTAAGAGGACGTGACAATTTCAAACATATATGCAACCAGTAACAAGGCTTCAAAATACATGAAGCCAGGGAGATGGCTCAGCGGAATAAGCAAGTGCAGGACCTGAGTTCAAACCCCGGTTCTGCAAAATAAATAAATAAAATAAATAAATAAATAAGTAAATAGAATACATGAAGCCAAAACTGCAATGACTCAAAGGAAAAGTAGACCATCTATCCTCGTGGTTGAATATGTCAACATTCTCCTAATTGTTAGCACAGGAAGTAGATAGAAAGATATTGAAAAATTATCTGATCATGAAATTGGAAAGCAATAACAAGATGCTTGAGAAGCCCTCAAATGTCTAGGAATTAAACAAAACACTTATCCATTTAGGAAGAGGACAAGAGAAATTAGAAATTATTAAGAATTCAATAAAGTAAAATACATGTTAAAAATAATGTGAAATGTAGCTAAACCAGTTTTTTATTTTTATTTATTATTAAAAATAATTTTATTGAAAAACAAATAGCAATGAGCCCATTTCAAAACCGATTAGTAGGACAGTTTCAATAATTAATACACTGCATATTGTTGTCTTCTTAGTGGGTATTCATAGTACAAGATGCAGGCATGATATCCTGTCCAAACACTATTAGTATAAATCTTTCTTCTCAATGAATTAAGAGAAAGTAGCTTTATATCTATCCTAACTATTTTGAATATACAGATACAAAATGTTCCTTCATTTGTTTTTTCCCATAATTTTATTGAAAAACAAATAGCAATGAGACAGTTTCAAATCAAATTAGTAGGACAGACTCAATAATTAAAACATTGCATACTGTTTTCTTAGTGGTTATTTGTTGTACAAGGTGCAGACATGATGCTGAATTCAATCACCTGTAATAATTGAATGTCAATAGAATACCCATCTCTGACAGGACTAAACAAAAAAAGGGGATACAAAGGAAGGACCATTCTGTATTTGCATATGCAGTACAGTAAGATAAATATGCAACTACTTTTGCATAATTCTATGAGAAGAAAGATTTGCACTAATAGTGTTTGGACAGGATATCCTGTATGCTGCCTGTACTATGGATAACCACTAGAAAGATAACAATGTAAAAAGTATTAATTATGGAAACTGTTCTATAAATTTCTTTGAAAAAAAAAGATATGTATATAGCTACATTCTCTTGATTCAGTGAATAGAGGGATCTGCTCTAATAGTGCTTGTAAACCAGTTTTTTTTAAAAGAAAACTAATATGAGATTAGACAAAAGATTGATATGTCATCTATCGACTCAACCAAGAAAAAAAGAATTTCAATAAATACCATGGGAACAATTGCTATTTATATACACATTTCATAATGGAACCAAATAGCTACCGGATTATACGTGCTTTTATGATCCTTCTGTACTTTCGTGATTTTCAAATTTCCAAAAACTAAGAATGCAGTACTTTTTCACTTGAAAAAAAAAGTTGTAACAAAAAGTTCTCAGCCAGATGGCATGGTGTAGCAAAATCTGGCTACTTGGGAGTAAAACAGAAAAAGAAAAATATTCATAAGATAACTTCTGATTTAAAAATCCCCTGATACTCTGTTCCAATAGCTAGCTACAACCCAGAACAAATGAAGCACAGTTTCAGCACTGGGTCCCACCTGCTCTCTGAACCTGCCGCTCTGGATTCCTTACCCAACCCCAACCACTCTGCCTCCCTCCAATCCATGTCCTTCTCTTGGAGAAGGTTGCAGTCCATATTGGGTTATTTCAGAGTGTGTCTCTTGTTATATGGGTTCCGGGATGGTATCCTTAGATATCGGGGAGACATTTTCTGAATTAACTGAAACTATGACATACGAAAGACTTTTCAGCATAGGAATGCGAATGATACCACACAAAGAATTTTCTGCACCAGACGTATTAATTCATTATCACAGATGTTTTTTCAAAAAATTATAAGGTAAAAGTAACCTTTTTCTTTCCTATGAGGAATATTCTTTGCCCCTTCAACCGGATAACCTCTTCCCATCCTTCAAAATTCAGTGGGACCTACACTACCTCAAGAAAATTTTCTTCACTTTGCAGACTAGATTTGGGTCTGCTCAGTGTTCCTGTGTCCTGGTTCTTCCTGGGGCTGCAGGATGCAGCTGCCTAGTTATAACCTGACCATGTCTATTTGTCTCCCCACAACATGCATTCCATGGCAGGAGGATTATGTCTGATTGTTCACCCAGGCATCCCTACTCTCTTATCCCACACCTGACACATGACAAGAATTTAATTTGTATTTGTTGAATGGGTAGAGGAATTTTCATCAGAGCCATGGTGTTGACTTCCACCTGGGGTTCTACTATTATGGACACTGACCCAACCACATATATATTTAAGCAGGTGTGAATGGCCTTTGTAATATTTGTCTTCAAGTATGTGCAAGTTCCAAACCCATATACACTGGGACACCAAGGATACATCACCAACATTCACCTTGGCCTCGTCCAAGGTGAATGAGTTCTCCTCTTTACTGAGCATCTCCATGCTCACTTGTATCTACTTATACTTGCTCTGACGGTTCTGAATTTGTTTTAACCTTTTTCTTTCTGGATCCAGTAGACAACTCCTGGAGACCAGAGCTTGTTTCTGTTCCCTTCCTATCTATACTGTGTATTCAACACAATAGCGTCCTGGTGGCCGATTGCTATTAGCTTAATATACAACATTCCAGTATACAGTGGAATATGCAAGTTTTTAAAACGTTTATAAAAATAACGCAACTGTCATAATTGCACCAAAACAGAATTGAGTTTGTCCAAGGTGTTTATTTCTAACTTTTGAAGACTACAGTTTTCTTTTATAAGGAGAAAAGTTCTCTACCTTATGAAAATGCATGTTCAAAATGTGCAGATTCAGTGACCGTCAAGATTACTGAGGTTTACACCAAGCAGGATGTGTAGATATAGTATAAAGTACATCTGTTTTTTTCCTAGCCAACAGTACTTGTGATATGTTATATCTTTGCATTTATGAGATACTGTGTCAATTCTGCCTATGGTAGCAGTTACAGTATTTGTGTAATCTGGAAAATTAAGAAAGTCATTTTGGAAAAAGAGACTGCCACAAAGGACCTATCGTAAGGCTGCATTGTGCCAGGTCCTGTATTTACATGATTACATTTCATGACCAATAACCCAGGGGACAGCTTACCTTGTCTCTGTTTCAAGTATCAAGGAAACTGAGGCTTAAAGGGCTACGCAACTAGCCTGAGAGTTACTCAAGAAGAGGGCCAGGATTCAGCGCTGGTCTGCCCAGCACATAAGCCCCAGAAGGCTCTGTTGTACAGAGCGCACACCTCGGGAACAGGACCTGACTTTGTACGTAGTTACAGCTGCACAAATCTCCCTTTAAGTTTTCACTAGCAGCTTTACTCATAGTCTGACACTTTAATGTTTACTTTGAACTGTTAAATTTTCTAAACAGTGGTGACTGAACCCAGTACACATGCTACTCCAGGCCTCTGTGGCCGAGCAACATCCCAACACGCACCAGTATTATTTTGAGTGCACAAAGAATTAAAAAGTACCACTGGGTGTTTAAAAATAAGCGTTTTTGCAACAAGAATATTTTAAGATTTTAAAATAAACGTAAGAAGGGGCCAGGGAGATGGCTCAGTAGAATAAGCCCTTGCCTGGCAAGTGCAGGGTCCTAAATTCAATCCTTGTTACCACAAAAAAAAAAAAAATGAATGAGCATAAGAAATATCTTCTTTTTTTTGCCATTCACCTCAGACAAGGCTATATAATTGAACTGTGTTATTGGATATTCTACTGTACTATTACATTATTTTTCTTATCATTCAATGAAAGAGCAGGTAATACAGCAATTCTAATATCAATTAGTCTCAATGACTTCCTTTAATTTTTAGAATTTATTTATTTTTTTTATCCAGGTTCAGACTCATAGTGATCCTCCTGTTTCAGTCTCCCCAGCACTAGGATTACAAACATGCACCACGACACCCAGTTTTGGTGGCCAGCATGACTCACTCTGGTTCTGGAGCTGGCATGGCTTGTGATACAGGGGATCAAACCCAGGTCCTCACATTTGCCAGGCAGGTGCTTAGACTACCAAGCTGTCTCCCCAGCCCAAAGACTTCCTTTAAAACAAAAAATTTTGTCTAAGACCCTGTAAGAAAACGTGTGCATGCTATACACATAAATTCAAACTAATTAATATGATGTATCAACTATAATATAAAGACAAAATTAATTTACAATGACATAATGTGGATTTCAATTTGTATTTTAGGGGCATGTCTCTACTGGAAGACACAATAAGCTAGTCAGTTTTTTGCACCAATGTGTGGAATCATATTTACAAATAACACTCCAAACCAGGAGTGTTATACAGAAGACTCAAATATCATGGCCAGGATTGCTAATGAAGATGGGGCTTCTTTTCGCTGAATATGTCAATAACTCAAAGGAACTTCAAACACAATGCAATATAGTCTTTTCTAAATTTATGGAAGTGCTTCATTCTTGGAAAATTCAATGCAAATATTACTTTCTGTTTATAAGTAAAACAGAATATTATGCATGTAGAAAATTGCAAACAGATTTTCCCTTTGCATCAGTGTCTGGTAGGTTATTCTCAAGTTGTGTTGGATACAGAGCAATTCTTTGCCTTGCAGAGATGGTCCCTGGACCTGATCTAGGGGTTCTCTTTCTAGTCCAAATGCTGAACAATTTCAATCGTTTGCCCAATTGAAAATAACCACAACCATACCTTATTCCCACAGACCATGTTCCAAAAATCCCTCACTGTGAATCCTAATCTAACTTGAGAATCCCTCACATTGCCAGGTCCTGAAAGTTACCTATAAATATCATTTAATAATTATCACTTCCTAGTCAACAAACATTTTACATCCTCTCTAGGTGTCAGACATGGCTCAATGCTCTGCATATCTAGTTGGAAAGAAAATCATCAGGGCCAGCCAGATAGCTCAGCAGACTAAAGAGCCTGCTTAGGCAGATGCAGGGACCAGGGTTCGATCCCTGGTGTACCGTGCCAGCCTTGCCACTGTGATGCTGTGAGACAGTGATTGAGACTGGGTGTGGTGACGCCCGTCTGTAATCCTAGCATTTGAGAGACTAAAACAGGAGGATCACTACGAGTCTGATCTGTGTAGTAAGACCCTGTAGACTCGGTACTAAATACATTAAAAAAGCTGGGGAGATGGCTCAGTGGAATAAGTGCTTCCCTGGGAAGCACAAGGGCCTGAGTTCAGTCCCCAGTTCTGCAAAAATAAATAAATAAATAAATAAGTTAAAAAAAAAAAAGGAAATCGTCAATGGTTCCTGACTACATATGATCTGATAGAGGAGACAAATGACAAACTCAAATGAATATGCAATCACAAACTATAAAGAGTGCAACCAACAGTTGAACTGAATTTAAAGAAAAGCATCAGTGAAATCTCTTTGAGAAGATCAATTTAAATCTAATAGCAAGGATGCACAGGGAGAAGCTGGATGAAATTATTCTATACTTATTCTATGGTTTTCCAAAATGAAGAAACCAAAACCTAGAGAAGTAACGAGCCCAAGCCACACTACTTCTAGGGAGTTGCACCTGGTTGAACCAGAATTCCTCTAGTTCCAAAGGCTATTAATCTTCCAGATAAAAAATGGATAGATATGAATAAAAAAATGGATTGATAATTTTCTCAAAGATAAATGAAGTGGCTAACATTACTTGCCCCTAGGGAAATGCAAATCAAAGCCACAATGAGATACCCTTTATGCAAGGATAGCTACAATAGAAAATACAGAAATGACAAGTGTGACAAAGCTGTGGACAAAGAAATAAGGACTCTGTGTCGCTACTAGTGGGCCTGTAAAATGGTTTAGCAATAAGAACAAAGTTAAATATGAACTTTTTTTTTTTTTTTTTTTTTTTTGCAGAGCCAGGGATTGAACTGAGGACCTTGTGCTTACCAGGCAAGCGCTTATTCTGCTGAGCTATCTCCCTAGCCCAAATATGAGCTCATGATAGGGCCCAGCATTTCAACTTCTAATTATATGGCCCCCAAATTGAAAATAAACATTCAACTCCTTCTACATGAATATTCATAACAGCCCTGCTCTCAATAATCCAAAGGTAGGGAGATCTAAATATTGACCAACAGATGAATAAAGGAAGAAATTGTAGGGTGCAATAAATGGCATACTGTTTGGCAATGAACAGGAGCGAAGCTTAGAGACATGCTGCAGTTCAGATGAATCTTTAAAAGGTATATGAGCTAAAAGAAGGCAGACACAAGAGATCATACGATGCATGCTTCCGTTTATGTGAAATATCCAAATGAGGTAAATCTCTAGAAAAATAAAGGAAATAGGTAGTTTCCAGGGGGAGGGGGATGACAGGAGACAGGGAGAATCTATTTAATGGGTATGTTTTTTACTGTAAAAAGATGGAAATATTTTGGAACTAGGCAGAAATGTTGGTTGTGCAATATTTTGACTGTATTAAATGTCACAGAGTTGTTCATTTCAGATGGTTAATTTTGTGCTTTGTGAATTTTTACCATTTTTATCAGATAGATGAACCCTCTTATTCACATTTATCTGCTTTGGGAAAACCCTGACTTTTTTTTTCCCCAGTGTGAAGGTGTATGGCTAGGTAGAGCATGTTGCGCATCAGACATTTACTCATGAGAAAAACAATCGGAGTGGAGCAGAAACCACACTTCCCAACCCGGGGCCGTTCTGAGTTTCCCTGACTGGTAGGCCAGGGAGAAGCAGGACCTGATGCCAGGAGTCCCACTTGCAAGTGGGGTGGGCAGATAAATGAAAAAGCAAAGTAGACATCTTTGTGGGGACCTCCTAGGGGACACAGCGCGGTGGGCTGCACAGAGGGAGGGAGACACAAGGCAGTGAGGCAGAGAGGGCTCCGTGGTGTCTTCTGGGGGAGAAACACTGGCATGGACTTAAGAGGAGATACCTGGGGGCTATGCCTGGTGAGCATCCTAAGACCCCACTGTAGAAATACCCAGAGTAAGACTCTGTATTATTTATAAAGATTTGCAGTCCTAGATTTATTTTCTTTTAGACTGTAAAGGAATGTGTGAGGACACAGAACTCATCTGATTACAGATAACGATTAAAAGGCAAAGAACTTCATGCTTCCAAATTTCCTCATACTTGTAAAGAGGGAGAAGATGACGGCCAAAGAGGGTTTTGGCAGAGGGCAACCCATTGCAACTGGTGAGGACACAGCTGAAACTAGATTCCGTCCAGTCCCGGTTTTTTCGGTCAGGCTATACTGTAAACATCAGAAACCACACTAGCTATTCTGAGCAGAAAGGGATTCAATATGAGAATCTGGAGGATTACATATTTGAGTTCAACCTGGCAGGACCCTGTCTCAAAATAAAAATAAACAAGGCTTGCAGATGTAGCTCAGAGCAAAGGCCCTGGGTTCAATTCCAGTGTGGGGCATGTACACACACACACACACACACACACACACACACACACACACACTAAAGAGGAAAGAAAGAAGAAGAAAGGAAAATGGACAGTGGACTGACCTACAATCTCCTTTCCCTCTAGCTTCTCATTAGGCCTTTTCTTCATCTTCAAAGTATCATATTGGGAAAGCAGATGAAAATTTGAAATTATAGAAGCTCGAACTTTCCTCATTATCCACCAAACTGCAGATCCCAAGTGAAGGGAGTCAGGATGGCATTGACCTTTTCTTACGTATTTAGTACAGGTCTGCAGGGTCTCACTACACAGATTGGATTCATAGTGATCTGCCTGTGTTCAGCCTGCTGAGTGCTGGGATTACAGGCCATTGACTTTTCACTGAATTTCATCTGGACCTAGGAGGATCTGAAAAATTTAGATGGCAAAGAAAATCATTTCCTCCTTATATGAAAGCCGAGGAAAGAAAAGCTCAGAGAAATCCAGGATCTTGGTTGTTCACATTCTGAATTAAGCATTCAGACACAAAATAATCTCCTCATAGAAAAATAGTGCCATTGTAGGAGGATGCTACTAGAATCATATTTTCATAGGTTTTGAAAGAGCTCAAGGACTACTGAATCGGATGTGTATCTTAGCAGTCTTTTTATGTGTGGGGCGAGTTCCAAGGACCCCTCCAATTTGCCCCCCTAATTTGCCAAACCATGGGACAACAAGCCTGCAATTAGAGCTGTATTTTTAAATCATCTGGGTTTCATGTGGCACTTTTCCCCCCTCTGCATAGTCTCGCCAAAAGGCTGTTATTTTCAGAGGAAATACACAGAGTGGGCCTACAATTACAAGTCACATTGTAACTCAGGAAAAGGAAGTGGGTGCTTTGGGGCACCTCCAGGCTGGACTCCACACAGTTGTCCCAAACTCGTGACACCACAACAGTCAGCACCTGGGACAGCCGTGCCTGCCCTGAAGTGGGAAGACTGCTGCTTCCAATTTTTTCTGTGCTGGTTCATGCGTTTCTTTATTGGCCATATGCATGCGGCTGTCTGCTTTGGGCTGAAGCTGATGAGGAGGAAGTTTTGGGCCCCAGCTCCATGTCACTAAAATGTCAGTTCTCGATGTCTCCATGGGTGAGATGTTCTTCTCCACCCCTCCCCCGGGGGTGGGAGGGCTCATGACATTTCATCTGTTCTAGAAATGACAGAAGACAGGTCCCTCTGGGAGTCACACGCCTCTGCTGGGATTTTCACACCATCCGCCATGTTAACATGAAGCAACAGCTGGGTTGAAGAGCGCTGATAAAAATAGCAACATCGCACTGCAAGCAAGCTGCATGGAGAGCAGGGTGACAAGTATTTAATGCAGGGTGGCACCAATTTCTTTTTCTGAGTCCAGGATGACATTATCTCAGAATGCCCTTTTTTTTTTTCCAGAAAGAACAAAGCAAGTTTGTTTGTTTGTTTGTTTTTATCTAAGCATTCAGTAGGAGAAAGCGGTAAAGGCTGGCTGGCTCCTGCCCTGCCCCTATGCCCTTAATATGGGCATCTGGGTGGCCTGATTGTTTAGTGGTAGACCAAGCTGACGGGTAGAACAGCCCCTACGCCAGGAGCTCTGCCAACTTTGGGAACTTAATTTCTAAGGTCGCTGTGTGTGCTGCAGAAACTTCCTGCCGTTATACTATCTTTCCGTTCATTAAAGCGTAGCTTGCACTTGAACATTCTGACATAACATAGCTGAGATTTTTGGCAGCGCTGCTAACCATATTCAAGAGTTTCCTTCAGATGACGTTGAATTTTCATATCCTCATGAATGCTCACCACCTTCCTCCAATAACTTGGAAAAACAAGCTTCCTTCAGAAACTCATTGTCCTAGTATTTCCCCAGCACACATTTATTCCTTTTAGAAGTATTTTGGGTATGTGTATATTTATAGAGTTTGAATCTACATAGGTGGGTTAGAATTCAACATCTTATAAAAAGTCAATCTTCTGAATAGGTTTTAGAGGAAAGTTAGTAGAAGTCTAGTTTTCCTTTTTACATAAGATCCTATTTTTCCCTCAACTATTTAGTCATTTCACCATAGAACTGTATTTTGTCAAATGGGCATATTCATTAACTCTCAGCCATGGGGTTTGAAAATAGTGTTTTACATTTCTAAGACAAAATGTGCAGAGAAATCCAAATGGAGAGGTGATAAAAGGAAGGTTTCCTTCCATTTCTACCTGGTAGAAAATAGTCTTACTACATATTTATTATAACAACCTTCTTTGATAGAAAATTAATTGGCTTGACAGTTTAGCTAGACAACTGAAAATGTTTAAAAGCCCATTCTCATTAAAATGCCAAGTAATACGTATAAAATGCAATGGAAAGCCAAATGAATTCATAATTTTGGAGTGCCCACCCAAATGGGAAGTTTGCACTCTTCTTAGACAGGAGAGCGTTCAGGCACTTCTCCTATTTGAAAGCAGTGGTTGTTTGCAGCCTGAGTTAGAGCAGCAGAGCAACTGCTCCCTCAAGCCTTATAAAGCATTGTGTAACACAACCCACTGTGGTTAGCTGGGATTTTAATCCAAGTTACAATATCACTGAACCCACCGAGTTCACTTCAATTTGGAAACAGAGACAGCTGTGGTTCTGCCCCCGTTTAATTCCTCTGTGTAAATACACAAGGATGTTGGTGACTAACTCAAACCTGAATTCACACATCAAACCTTACTGTGTTGGACTGGGGAGATAGCTCAGTGGTCTAAGCACCTGCCTAGCAAGTGCAAGGACCTGGGTTCAATTGCCAGTACTGCATGCTGTGCCAGCTACCAAAACTGGGCATGGTGGTGCATGCCTGTAATCCCAGCACTGGGGAGGTTGACACAGGAGGATCACTATGGGTCTGAGCTGCATATCGAGACCCTGTACAAAAAAAAAAAAAATCCAACACTTTACTGTGTTACAGATAAGTGAAGCTGTGCTAAGAGAAGTTAAGAACCTTGTCTGGGCTGGCATAGCTAGGTGGGACTGGAGCGTCAGGCTCACAGATCCTGCCGCTAACATCACAGCTAGCCCTGTGAGCTTGTGTTTGGATCCTAAATGTGATGGCTTTTTTTTTTTTTTACTCCTTTTTTTGAACATGTGCACAGGGAAAAGAAAAGACCCCAGATATGTTTCTGGAATATGATTTCTCCAACAAATGATTTCCTAAATGTTACAGGCCCAACCTGCTTGGTTGGCCAAATGCTAAAATTGTATTGCAGAAGCTCAGGCAGTTTCTGAGGAAACGGGGCTGCTTCCTGCGTGCACTTGTCAAGTCCGCTGTGGCTGCAGTCCTCCCGCCCGCCACAGCACATCTGGCCAGAGTGTGTGCTGCAGGCTGAAAGACCAGGGCCAGCCAGGCTGGCAGCCCTGCACCAGAGAGCAGGGTGTGGGCATGCCAGTTTCCTGGAGGAAAAAATACTGTGGGAAGCTTAAACAGAGATCCAAAGACACGTAAGACTCAGAGGCCTGGTAGACGAAAGGTTGCAGTGATGAAGAAGAGAATTACGGGAGGGTGGGGATGGAGAGACCAAGAGGACAGGGAAGATGGGGACAGAAGAAGGGGAACAAAGATGTGAAAATAAAGCCATGTCTAGGCAGGGAAAGATCACCGACAATTAACTAGCAGCGAGGGACAAAATGTGTCCCACCCAGGAAATTCTGGAACCTGCATCCATGTCTTTGTTTAAATAGCAGCATTCTGATTGCAGGTGTGAAAAGAATCTCAATTGCACAATTTTTACCTAAAATAAGCGGAACATGCAGCTTTCTGCAACAAAAACAATATGCAGAAGACAGGTGAGGCCCAGCTTTCGTGGAGCCCAGGACAGCAGAGCACAGACTGTCTTTGGACTGTTGGCCACAGCTTTCCACCTCTCAACCTCCCTCTCCATCATCCCAGCTAGAGAGGAGACATCTCTCTCTTCCTTAACTACTCTACAATTTGGAAAGTCCTGGCAAGGTCAGATCGTGTGATGAGCCTCTGAAAACGAGCCCTGCAGCAGGGGCAGTTGAGGTCCTGGGATGGGCACAGAGGTGGTCACGTGCCCACTGCAGCTGGAGATCTGCCCAGCATTGACTGTGTGCCATGGCGGGAGAGAGGCAAAATCTTTTGAGATCACCAAGGGTTCGGGGCAGATGAAAACGATAGTGTAGATCTGTCTCACTCTCTACTTGTTTTTGTCACTTTCTGGCAATGGCTCAATCCATCAGGAGTCAACTGAGAGGTCCCAGGCTGTCCTTGTTCAAGGGCCATATCAGCCTCTCGGGAGCTGGAGACAGTTGCATTAAACTGTCTAGATTCATTGTATTAAATTTTATAATTCACTTGCTTTGCAAATTACATCATAATATTTAATTTCACTTGAAACTTCAAATGAGACTGAAGAAGCCCACTTACAGTATTTACATTTATCCAAATGAGGCATGGGTTAAAAGTGTTTGAGAAAGAGCATGATAAGGGGGAGCATCTCTGTCAGGCCAGTAGCAACTGTGTTTGGACAGAGGTTGCCTGGGTCTCGTGTTTTCTCTGGTGCGCAGAGGAAGTGGTCCAAAGGGGGCAGCCACACCCTGAGCAAGCAGAGGATGGAAGGAGGCGCCCCAGTACTGAGCTTCTGCCATGCGTTGGGCCCTTTCCATGTGCTTTTGCAAAGCGACCCCCATTTCATCCTCCTGGCCTCAATCAAGGGGCAGCTACTTAGGCTGCTTGTCAGAGATGCACGGCCTTAAGATGCATCTTTGGGCAACTTGCTCAGAGGCCCAAGATGCTTCCAGGTTTGCCTTGCAGATGACAGCAAAGTCAAGAGCTTGGTGGACACATTTTTTCTTGTGAAACCTTATTAGGATACCAAAGAGTTCTTTCAATCCAGCATCTGTTAGGCTTTTTAAATCCGTGCTGCCACCTTAAAAATGGCCAGCCAGTTTCCATTTCCTGCCTAGAGCCAGCACTCAGCAGAAAGCGGTGGGGGTGGGTGGAAGCCTGGGTGACCACAGGCAGGACGCCACTGGGGCCACATCGCCCTCACTGTGAAATGGAGGTGACAATGCTAACCTGCTGGGGCTTTAGAGAGGCACACAGGAGGACCATGAGCTATTGCTGGCATCATGCCTAATGGGCACACGGGATGTGCCGGATGGATCCATGCAGCTAGTGCTTAGAAGGGAGCAGAAACATCTGCCAACTTATTTTTATTTATTTATTTTTATCCTGAGCTTGGAGGCCTCACTTTGCTCAGCTTTCTGGATGCCAGCCAAGCTAAATTAACACTCTTATCTGCTGGCCGCTGCAGCTGGCAGCCTCCCGCTAGGTCCTTGCAACATTCTCTGTAGACTCAGCAGTGTGTGCTGAGAAGCCATCCGGGCCATCCAGGCTGCCCTTTGCCCTGGGCTCTTTCACCTATCTCCAGGTGACGTTTCCACCCCCACTCTCTCCTAGCAGCTGAGCTCCTGCTTTCCTGCAGGTCTATGACTCAGCCCTGAGCTCCACACACAGCAGCAACCCCGAAATGTCTTGCTGTTGAGATCGAAGACTGAAATGGCTTGTTGCTGAGACTGATGCCACCATGTATTCAAAGCTCCACCCATTTTGCTGGAGCAGAATCACCTACTTAGTGCTCAGCTGAGCGGAGGGACGCTGTGACCTCCAAGGACCTATGTTTCTCAACCAGCAAAATGCATGCAAATCTCCTATGCACCAGAGCAAATTGCAGATTCTGAGGAAGGTTGGGGTGTGGCAGATTCTAGAGTTCTGCAGCAGCGTTCATGGTCAGACTGATAGCCCCTTCCCAGAAGTTTACTAGGCTCTGAGATACCACAAAGCACTCTTTTATCCACATGCTGTGTGTGTGTGTGTGTGTGTGTGTGTGTGTGTGTGTGTGTGTATGTGTGTGTGTGTGACGCACAGGGTCTCACCACGCAGCTCAGACTTGTAGTGATCTTCCAGTTTTCAGCCTCCCTAGTGCTGGCATTACAGGACTGGCATTATGGACTCCATTGCTGGCTCAGTGCTCCGGAGCGGCAGCACCAGTGCAGCATGTGATGTCAGGGTTTGAACCCTGGCCTTCGCACTTGCCTAAGTAAGCACTTAGTCTGCTGAGCTATCTAGCCAGCCTTCACATGCCATTTTTTGGGAAGTATTATTTAACTTTCATTTACTCTAAAATTTAGTCTCTTACTCTAATTTTTTTTATCACTTTCACTCAAACTAACCCATCTTTTAACTTAAATGTATGTGTATTGTCATAAAATCACAGCTTTAATGATTGCTCATGGAACCATAAAACAGGAAATACGTATCTGAGGAAAATCGCATGTTCTACCCATGCATGGTATCATCACAGTCTAGGAAGCATTGGTCTCAGGCATTATGGGGAAACCATAGCCTGGGCTGCTCTAGGTCTTCTTTCCTCTTTCACTTTGGCAGTGTTTCTGCGGATGCTTCGGGGTGATAGGAGGGACTCAGGATGGCTTTGGCACATGCTGAGCGAAGGGCACCTCTCCGTACCCGGCAGGCTCTGTGAAACAGGGTCTTCCCACAAAAGCTGGGGCTCCTGTGATTGTCAGCAGGCTCCTGTGGCCTCTCCTCCAGAGGCCTGTCCACCATGCTTTGGGGTTGGCCACAATTTTGTGAAAACCTGTGCGGCAGCTAGAAACTAGGAGAACACATTTTCCAGATTTCTTGCTGACTCTAAGGTGCTTGTTCGCAAAGTGAACCATTCCATTTATAAGTCTAGTAATAAGCCATTGTGGTTAAATTAATTTTGAGCGAATTCCATGGGAGTTCCATGTCCTCTATTGCTTCTGAACAAAAGAACCTAGTGTCACACAGTGTAACCCTTTCAGCCTGATGCAGCGCAATATAGCGAGCTCCAGGAGGTTGATGAATAAGTACTTGAGAGCTAATGATCAGGACCCCAGGAGACCAGACACCTGCACTTTGGGCTCTGGGCACTCCTAGGCGGTGTGTGGGGTCGCTCCTCAGAGCCTGACTTTCAGCTCAGAGTACCAGCCCTCTGGGTAACTCTGTTAGAGGCAAAGTTATCTACTAACCTCTGGCCACACTAGCCTTAGTGAGAAGGCCTGGCTGTTGGTGCTTCTGCGCAGGCCCTATGGTGCTATGAACACCTTGAAGGTCTGCATGCTTTCATCAAGAGGTCTCATTTCACCCCCAGCCTGAGATCTTGGCAGAGGTCTCTTCATTTTGTGGATGTAATAAGTAATCTCAGAACTATTTCAAGTGGTCACCGTGTAAGAAGGAAGATTCAGAGTTGGACTACCCTCCCTGACACAGTGACCCTTAGCATCCAGATGAGTCCCCTAAGTCTCCTGAGTTTTCTCTAGAAGTGTCTCGCTTTGAATTTGAGATTTTCTTCTGGCTCCTGATTTGACTAATAACAATTTCTCATGCTTGAGTAGAAGTGATCCTAAGAGCAAGCTTGGGGCTCCCTCTTCTAACGTGGAGGCCATGAGGTGGCTGTCAGTATCCCCAAATGGAAATACTTTCGTGAGAGGAGGCTGGGATGCCCAGGTCAAGCTGGGTGGGATTCCTTCACCCTGGGAAGGAATGTTCCTTCATCCTATGGGCTTGTATTGCCTGGAAATTTTTCTTGAGTTGCATTTATGGTTTATTCATCTTGCCGTAGCGTGGCAGCGTCTGGTGGAAGATTCAGGGCAGCTGTGCCAGGGAAGGACAGACTCTTGCCATCAAGGCTCCAGGGTGGTGGGAGCCTTAATTTGCACCAGCAGTTAGCACCTACCTGTGGCTGTTTTCAACCCTATTTTAATTCATTCCTGGTTGAATGTGTGGCTGGTTTGAGTTATGAAGATGACCTTCGAAAGAATTCGCCGAGCAGGTCTTTTGAAGGCTTCTGCAGTGGAGCATTCTAATTGGGGTTGTTTTTGCGAACAAAAAGATTAGGTGGCTGATAGTGTGCCTGTGTTTCCTGTTTGCTTGCTTATGCCGTGGCCTCCTGGGCGTCTTGGCCTTTCCAACCCAGACAGGTTGTGTCTGAGGGCAAGAACAGGGCCATTGGTTGGCAGATTTGGAATCCTGGGGAATGAGCATTGTGAGGCAATTGGCCTGGGGAGCGTGACATTTATGTTCCTGAGCAGGATGTCATTTCCAGCCAAATAGCCTGGACACTTACCCAGCCTTCAGTGTGGCCCACCTGTGTGTTAAGTCCATCTCCCATTTCTTTGAAATGCACCTAACAACTTGAATGGATGAGCGGGTTTTGTTCCAAACCACTAGAAGTTGGTGGTATTATTTACAAAAGCAACCCCCTGGCACACGGTGACTTCAAGAGCTAAACAGATGGGCAGAGGCGTGTTTCAATCCAGGCCAGTTGATCAGTGCATGCCTCGGGGTGAGAAATGGCAAGAACAGTGCCTTGAAGTTTTTTCCCTTCTTGTCACACTTCTTCATCATCTGGTGGCCTGCATCCCATTGTTCCCAACAGGCTGCAAAACGATAATAGTTGCTGCCAAGAGGAGGCGGCCCCTCAGGTGGACAGCTATACTTGGGTACAGAAGGCCACAAGTAGAAGGCCACCATGTGGGCCAAGATAAAGTCACCTTGTATTCCCTGCCTATGTAGAGCGGCTGTCCTGGGTCAGTCTTACATCTCCTGCCCCTGCTTCTGTCCCCCACAAGCACGAACGACAGGTAGTCTCTGATGTCCACTGCCATGAGGCAAGTTCTGCCCTCGCTGTGACTTCAGTTCAGCAGAATCCAACGTCACCTGTGTGCTGCACTCCTGCACCCACGGGAGGCAAGGTGGTGCTGCCTATTGCTGAACAACCCAAGGGCTGCTGGTCACGATGGCTCTTTCCTTCCATTTTGTCATTTCTTCCAACACTCTTTAGAGGAGGAGCTCCTCTCCTCTGTCCCTTGGTCCCCACTCCTCAATGGAGAACATACACTGTGGGCCTCACCTGCCTGGTAACTGATCCTGGCCACTGTGCCGCCTCTCTTCCCTGAGGCTGAGTCCACATCTGTGGCTCCCCTGCCTCCCACATGCTGCGTCCTTCGATCCTTGCACAGGCTGTCTTGAATCTCATCAGAGAAACGTCTCAGGACTCCTCAACCCTGTGTGTGTTTCTTTTCCTTTTTCATTTTTAATGTATTTGGTATAGGGTCTTACTACACAGGTCAGACTCGTACTGATCCTCCTGTTCAGCCTCCCAAGCACTGGAATTACAAGTGTGCACCACCACACCCAGACTCAGCAGCCTGCTGTGGGCAGGGCTGGCATGGCATGTGGTATCAGGGATCGAATCTCAGGCCCTGCACTTGTCTAAGAGGATGCTTAGTCCGCTGAACTATCTTGCCGGCCCTCTGTGTGGGTTTCTTACGTGAAAATCGGACCCCAGCCCGGGAACCTCTTTATTTTGAGAATCTCCACTTTATTTGGAATCTTGAAGAAGAGCAACAACGCCTATCTGAAGGGCACTGTGATGCTCAGACTTCCTTTTCCCAGCCTGTGATGCAGTGGGGTCTCGGAGTGTGGGGCCTTACGCCTGCTGTGCAAGGGCACCCATGCCAGACCCAGGCAAGGGACTCAGCATGTGAGGGGCAGTGGGGTCACTCACAGATCCTAGGGCAATGGTGTTTGGTGAAGGGACAGGGCTTCTCTGTCATGCTGGTGTGGGTTAACTCATCGTTTGACTCATTGTTCCAGGAAACTCCGCTTTGAACCTGAACCCTACTTGCCCCTTGATTTTTCTGGTCACCTGATTTCCCTTAACAGAATCTCCTTTCCCCAATGTGGACAAAATTGGTTTTGGTTGTTTGCCACCTAGAGCATCCCGTCACCCTGAAGCACGTAACAGCTCTTGTGTGCTGGGTTTCTTTTCTTTATTTTGTTTTCCTTCTGGATGGCATGCAGCTGTTGCATCTGCAATGTGAGGGAATTTCTAAATGGATTAAAAAAAAAAACATGTAGCAAGGACTTGTGACATATCTCAGTGGCACAGCGCCTGCCTGGTAAACACAAGGTCCTGAATTCGATTCCCCATATCAAAAAATACAAGAAAGCAATAAAAGACATGTCACTGAAAAAATACTCTGCAAAGCTAAGGCTTTGGCATCTTCAATAATTGCACAGAAGAGGAAGGGGCAAGAGAACGAACAAGCCTCCTGAGGAAGCCCATGCATTCCATGGCACTGCAGTAGAAGCAGCCAGGGCACAGAGGGACCTCAACGAATGGCCCTGCGTGGTCCCTGAGAGGCCCCAGCATCCCACACTGTCACAGCCAGTGGTGCTGTGCCAAGGAGGGTGCCTAGGTGTGCCTGAGGAATCATGGGAAGGGAACAGAGGCCGTTTGCATTTGGCCACCAGAGAGGTCCCAGTTCAGAAGCAGAAGGCGCCTGTGTTCTGGGCCCCTGAGCACTGGAGACCTCAGTCCCGGCCACACTCTGCCCCGCAGTCCATGGCACGATGGACTTCACACCTGGAGAGAAGGAGAAGAAGGAGAGCTGGAAACCCCGTAACAGGCACGAGTTTTGCCCAAAGGACAGTGAAGCAAATCTGATAGTGATCAAATGCAAACGGGAGCTTGGAAACCTGGCTAGGCTTGAATGAATAGTGCAAGCAAATTATGTGTCTGCGTAAGTCCTTATTATTTATACCTTCCTTACCTCCCAGGGTCACCCAGCTTTGACAAGAGCTGCGTACTGGAAGGGGTGGAGATTGCAGATAAAAACCACCCAGGCTCCAACTCAGCTTTCTCTTTACGAATTCCAGGCTTAGGGCAGAGAGTGTAACTCAGTGGTAGAGCACTTGCTAGCAGGCATACAACACTGAATTTAATACTCACCACACACACATACACACTTCTGGGTTTTCTGAATTTGTTGTGGTTACATCTCTGAACTTATTGGCAAGAACCAGCTGCCTACAAATTGGCCTTGAAATGTGATACTTACCAGTAGGTCATACAGAAAAGCCTGAACTCTCTTTTGGAGGAGAAATCCTCAGCTTTTCTAAGAAAATCACTTCAGTAAATGAAAACGAGGTACTACCAAACCAAAAGAAGCAACACGTTTCCATCTGCCTGGCTGCCTCAGCCTCTGGCACTGGAAACTTGCTTTTAGGATGGGTTCCAGAAAAAAATGGCACTCCTGGGTCACTGGGAGAAGCTCAGGAGCCCCAGGCCCTTTGCAGCAGGACCCCTCTCTGCACCCTTCACACTGCTGTGAGCAAGTACTACTGAGGACATTGCCCCCACGCTTGCTCTTGCTCTGGTGCCATCTTTCCTTGCAGTTCCCAGCACTTGGGCTGATGGATGGGTTCTCTATGTACACTTGCTTGGAGTCATCCACTCTCCAGGTTAAACATCTTGCCTACCTCAAGCCTCAGGCAGGGCTATGGTGCGTGGCCTGGGCACTGTCACCACACCCCTGCAGCCTCACTCAATGCCACATTCAAGGCACTGTCGCAGGGCCCCCTCCTTTGCAGAGGACAACTTGATGTCTTCAAAAACATTACACATACTTTCACACCTCTGAGCCTTTAGCCACGTTATCTTCTCAACTCAGGAGGCCTCCCTGCCCCACCCTGTTCCTCTAAAAGTTGGGGGGTCATGGAGGCTTATATTGAGATTTCAAAGGCTGGGAGGGAGGAGAGGTTGCAGGGTCAGAGTCCCTGCATGTAGCCATGACGGAGGGAGGTGTGGAGCTGGGAAATGAAGCCAACACTGCCTTGGCGACCCCAGGAAGGCAGAGGTGCCAGCCACTAGGCTTCAGACAGGTCTTCTTAAGCCCTTGGGAGCCCACATCCTGCCACAGCTCGATGCTGGGCATGGAGCTACTAGATGCATTGTTTCTCATGCAAGGTTTGAAGCTTAACTTTGGTACAGCCTCTCCTTATTATGTTTGTATTCCTTCCCTTTGGAATAAGAATAGTTATGTGTGTCTGTCCCACCTTGTTTTTTTTTTTTTTTTTTACCTGGAATCAAACTCAGGACCTTGAGCTTGCCAGGCACATGCTGGTGCCTCTGAGCTATCTCCCCAGTCTACCATTGAACTTTGAAGCTCTGTAATTTGGTTTTTTATTCTTATGGAGGCTCACAATAGAATTTGCCTTGTATCTTAGAAGAAGTTTTGAGCAGTGCTGGAGTAGTTAAGATTTGGGGGATTCTTGGAGATAGACTGAGTGAATTTTACGCTGTGAGCTGGATATGAAATTTCAGGGGGCTGAGGGGATAGCTCAGCAGTCTAAGTGCCTGCCTGGCAAGCACAAGGTCCTAGGTTCAATCCCTGGTATCGCATGTTGTGCTGGCCCTAGAACTCTGTGCACACCGTGCTGGCATGATGGCACATGCCTGTAATCTCAGCACTGGGGAGGCTGAGACAGGAAGATCATGGTGAGTCTGAGCTGCATAGTGAGACCCTGTACCAAATAAGTAAATGAAAGATTGAAAGAAGGAAGGAAGGAAGGAAGGGAGAGAGAGAGAGAGAGAGAGAGAGAGAGAGAGAGAGAGAGAGAGAGAATAAA
>PVKA01032583.1:0-25156 GCA_004027165.1 Ctenomys sociabilis
TTTTTTTTTTTGGGTACCAGGGATTGAACTCAGGACCTTGCACTTGTCAGGCAGGCACTTAGGACACTGAACTGTCTCTCCAGCCCAAGACTGACATTTGATTTCTGTGGCTATCAGTGGGCTTCTTGCTATCTATGGCATGCTTGGGATGTTCTTTCCTTTAGACAATTTGTAATAAAGGATGGTAGTTATATTGAGGGGTACTGCAAGGTAAGTATAATTGAAATATTAATTAGAATGATTTACAAAATAAGGAATAAATGATTTGTATCATGCTTCTACTAGAGTGACATCTAATTCATTGTTAACACAATTTTTAAATCATTTTGAGGTGGTTCAGATATCTTTCAATATTTATAGTTCCAGTGTTCCTTTAGAAGGTTAAAAAATATGATTGATATTCACTCCTGAAGTTTATTTATTTATTTTTTACACCTGAAGTTTAGTTGCTATATTCTTGTCTTTAATTAACTTTTTGGGTGGTTAGTCATGTCCAAGAAAAGGTAAGGCTAGGGGGTGCTTAGGTAAGCACAGGGACCTAGGTTCGATTCCCAGCACCACATGCCACACCAGCCCCACCCCCCAGTGCTAGGAAGACTGAAAACAGGAGGATCACTATATATATATGGCTCGGGATGTTGCCCAGTGGTAAGTGCTTGCCTACTATGTGTGAGGCCTAGGGTTCAAGTCCCAGTTTCTCAGAAAAAAAAGTAGTAGTTCTATTTCTTAGGGTTCACAGTTTACTGAAGGTTCCATACATACCTAGTAATATATCTGAGGCTTTATTGAAACATAGAAGTGGTGCTTAGTGTAGAGTAACTTTCTGTAGGAGTAATTCCACAGAGGCTTGAGGAAATTCATCAAGCAGACAAGGAAAGAAAGAAGTAACTGTAATTCCAAGCAGAAGTAGAGTGATATCAGAAGTGGAATGAAATGTCATATAAAATGATCTATTAAAGTATTGTAGGCAGTAGAGTTAGTTATATGTCTAGGTTTACAATGTATTAAAATGGTCCTGCCAACAGTAGACTAAATTAGAAGTTGGGGCTGGCTAAATAGCTCAGTGGATTAAGGCACCTGCAAGCAGGTGTAGGGGCTGGGGGTTCAATCCCCAGGCTTGCTGTGCTGGCCTCACCCCTGGGTGCACTGAGACAGCAATTAAAACTGGGTGTGGTGGTGTGTGCCTGTTATCCCAGTTCTTGGGAGGCTGTAAGCAGGAGAATCAGTATAAGTCTGATCTAGTAGTGAGACCCTGAACACCCTGTAGACCCTTCCCTAAAATACAGAAAAAAATAAAAAATAAAAAATTAGAAGTTGTAAATCCTTGCAAGTTCTGGGATTATAGGCAAGCACTACCACACCTGCCTGAGCTTTTTTTAGGGGTTGATCATCAGTTTTTGACTACTGCAAATTTTGGATAACTAGGTGAATGATGAAGTAGGTACTTAGTCATGTGCTTTTGGTTGGATTTGAGGTACTTAACATTGAAATGTGTGTGGGGGGTAACTCAGTAGAATAAGCGCCTGCCTGGCAAGCTCAGGGTCCTAAAGTTCAATCCCCAGTTCCAGAAAAACAAAACAACAAAAAAAACATCGAAATGTAAGTATGATTCTTAGGAGAGAGGTCATACTTGGAGACATCAGTGTAGCACGCAATGGCATATACATCAAATCTGAATCAGTGGAAATAAGTAAAATTATTAATAGATAATATATAATACGGGAACAATGAGTGGCTTAAGGTGTTGTCATTACTTAAGAGGCAGTTGTGAGACCTGTGAGATAGCTTAGCAAATTAAAGCATCTGCTTGGGCAAGCTCAGGCAAGCGCAGGGACAGCAGCTCCACCAATCCCACCCCCAGGCTGGGCTGAACCAGCCCGAATCCAGGTATTGTGGTGTTCACCTGTTATCCCAGTGCTGGGGAGGTTGAAAGCAGAAGGATCACTATGGGTCCAAGTTTCATAGTGAGACCCTGCAATAACCAAATACATGGGGTGGGGGGGAAGGTAGTTGGGAAAAACGAGTCAGGGACAGGGAATGAATTCCATTCTGCAGAATGCTTAGATGAATGTGCTATGGCTCATGCATCTGTCCCTTGGGCTGGAACTTACTCCTCTTTAGGTTTCATTTAGAATATGGTGCTACTGTTATCTACTTCTAATTAAAGTTTCTTTTTTGCTTCCCCCACTGACCATAACAGCCTCTTTGAGGAAAGTTTTTGGCAGGACACACAATGTCTTTCTTTCCCTGGAGGCTCGCATTTGAAAACAAACCCAGAAGCAGGTCAGCACAGGCCAGGAGTGCACACCCATTACCCTCAGGACTGAGAAAAAAATGTTTTCCTTTTAGAAAATAAGTCATTTGAGGCACATCCATGTTTGTTACAGCATTTGATGATTAAGTTTTTTATACTTCAGAAATTTTTAAAATCTCAAACCCTTCTTCCTTCCTCCCAAGAGATAAAAACCTATTTATGGAGTTTTGAGAATTTTGAGCCGGTATGCAGTATGTTCCTGTTTTTCTGTGGGTGAAGAGAGTCATATGATCTTAAAACTTGAGTAACTCTAGGGTATATTCTGAAGGCAGTATCCTCAAGCGAGTGCTGTGGAGGATGTAGAAGTTGGTCACTTGTACTCTATATAGCATTTACTTTTTTTTTTTTTAATGTGATTTCTGATCTAATGAATGATATTCTTTCAGGAAAATCTGACTATATCATTGACTTTTTTAAAATTTGAGTTTTGTTTTTGTATTGGGAATTGAGCCTCAGTCCTTTGCATTGAGCTACATCCTCATTCCTTTCCTTTGTCTGTCTGTCTGTCTGTCCTCTCTCTCTCTCTCTCTCTCTCTCTCTCTCTCTCTCTCTCTCTCTCTCTCTCTCTCTCCTTTCTTTCTGCTTGGGTCTTTATAAGTTTCCAGGCTGCCTCAGGTTCCCAAAGTGCTAGGATCCTTATGTGTGTTCCACCACACCTGGGACCATTTGGCTTTTTAAGATCAGATACCTTCCTGGGCATGGTGATGTGTGTATACAGCTATTCAGGAGGCTGAAGCCGGAAGATAGTTTTTTCAAGGCTAACCTGGCCAATTTATTGAGACCTTGTATCAATATAAGGACTTGGTGAAACCCTATCTCAATAATGAAAAGTAGGCCAAGTGGGCACATGCTTGTAATTCCAGGGTTTGGGAGGCTGAGGCAGGAGGATAGAAGGATCACCTTGAATTTGAGACCAGCCTGGGATACATAGTGAGTTTAAAGCCAGTCTGAACCACATCATTGAAACTCTGTCTCAAAAAAAAAAAGGATTAGGGATTAGTTGTGTGAAGGAAGACTTTGGCTTTTAGCCTTCAGTACTACAAAACAGAAAAGGTTTCCATAATAAAATAAGGTAGCCTCAAGGGGGCTGGGGAGATGGCTTAGTGGAATAAGTGCTTCCCTGGAAGTGCAAGGGCCTGAGTTCAATCCCCAGTTCCGCAAAAAAAAAAAAACAAAAAAACAAGGTAGCCTCCCTGGCAATCACAAGGTCCTGAATACGATTCCCTGTACAAAAAAGAAGAAAAAAGGTAAAAAGGGCTGGGGATATAGTCAGATTGAAGGCTCTGGGGTGTCTCCAGTACTCAAGAAGGACCCCATATACCATTGCTGTTGTCAGGATAATATTCTGTTCCTATTGGACTTAATGAAGATTTTGTGGGCATGATGGTGAAGTCCTTGGGCCTTCTGCTTTGTGGTTGTAAGATAGATTCTCCTTTAGAGTTTGACTGTAGCATCATGTATGTACCGTTTGCAAGGAAATTAGAGACCCACAAGGACAGAAGTCATGTTGCTTGCTGGTCTGATGTGGCCATTTTTCACTGAACAAGTTCTCTTTATTTTTGCTGTAGGTGAGATTGCCATTCTTGGTGGTATAGAGGAACAGAATGAGAAGCTGTGGAGCTTTACCAAAAAGGCTTCACACATTCAATTGGACAGGTAAAAGAGTTTACGTCTTTTGGACTTAGCCATTTAAACAGTATCTTCTCATTTCCCATCAAAGATTCTGATTAAAGTAGGTAGAGAATATATTTTTCAAAGTTTGGGGCCGTGAAGATGGCTCAGTTTATAAATTGTGTTTCTTTTTCTTTGCAGAACCAGGGATTGAACTCACACCTTTGCACTTGCTAAGGAAGCTCTTATTTCACTGAGCCATCTCCCCGGCTCCTGGCTCAATTTAATAAGCGCTTCCCTGGCAAGCACAAGAGCCTGAATTCAATCCCCTGGTTCTGCAAAAAAACACAAAGTTTGATTATTCCTTATCACTAACTACTAGCATAAAATAGATAGGATAATAATGTTTGACATCGTATTACTGAAGATCTTTTTCAGTTCCAATATATGACAGTTAAATGTTTTAAAATTCTTGGGTTCTGTTTCAACAGCACATATGCCAAAATTGGAATGAAGAGCCCAGTGTAGTGGTGCATGCCTATAATCCCATTACTTGGGTGGCTGAGGCAGGAAGATTGATGTGAGTTTGAGACCAGCTTGTGTTACAAGACCCTATCGCAAAAAAATAAAAATAGTGGGAGCAGGGGAGATGGCTCAGTGGAATAAGCACTTCCCTGGCAAGCTCAAGGGCTTGAGTTTAATCCCCAGTTCCGCCAAAAAAAAAAAAGAGAGAGAGAGAAAAAAAAAAAAAAAAAAAAAAAAAAAAAAAAAAAAAAAAAAAAAAAAAAAAAAAAAAAAAAAAAAAAAAAAAAAAAAAAAAAAAATATATATATATATATATATATATATATATATATATATATATATATAAATTTGAATGACACAGAAATTAGCATGGCCAAGCTGAGCATGGTGGCTCTCTAATCCTAGCACTGGGAGGTTGAGGTAGGATTGTTGAGAGTTCGAGACCAGTCTTGGCTATAAAAGAGTTCAAGGCCAACCTAAACTGCGTAGTGAGATCCTGTCTCAAAAAGACCAAAAAAAAAAAAGAAAGAAAACAGAAATTAACATTAAATTAAAAGAGAAATACATGAATATATCACTAAAACTGGATCATATTTCAGTAAATCAGATCTTTTGATATAAAACTAACAGTTGTAATCCTTCCAGTTTTCTGTTTTGCTGTGAAGAGAATTTTTGTGTTACATAAACGTCTCACTATAAAAAGTTCCCATAGCTGTGAAAATTATTTACTAAAGACCTCAGGATCCTTCCAGCATGTTAAGTGATCTAAACAATTCCTTGTGTTTTTAACTCTTTAATGAAGTCTGATAAACACTGAGCTTTGTTTCCTTAGCTTACCGGAAGTGCCTTTGCTGGTTGATGTGCCTTGCTTATCTGCTCAGTTGGATGATTCCATTCTTAATATAGTGAAAGACCACATTTTTAAACATGGGACAGTGGCATCCCGTCCACCAGTACAGATAGAAGAGCTGATAGAGAAGCCTGGGGGCATCATCGTGCGATGGTGTAAGGTATGTAGTATAGAACTGCAGAGAGGCTGGGACACTGGATTTGAGGCTTTGAATGCTTTCTTATCTTTCCAATCAAAAGTCCCTTTTGCTTTACAATGAAAATAAAGTTATGCAGAATGTGAACTGAAGTTGCTCCTCTACTTTGAAACAGACATGTATGTATATATGTATGCATGTATGTATGTATGTATGTATGTATGTATGTATGTATTGAGGGTTAAACCCGGGGTCTTCACATTGAACTATATCTCCAGCCCCTTTTTCTTTTGAGGCAGACCCTTGCAAAATTGCCCAGGCTGGGATTGAACTTGTGATCCTCCTGCTTTTGTCTCCCATAGTAATGGGTATTCTCACACCCAACTGAAATAGGTTTTTATCTGTTTTTGTTTTTCTGAGGATAGGGGTAGGGAGGATAGGGTTTCACTATGCAGTTTAGGCTGGCCTTGAATTTATATTGTAGTCCAGGCTGGCCTTGAACTTACAGGAATCTTCCTGCCTGTGTAGTGCTGGGATTTCAGGTCTGTACCATCACACCTGGCAGATATTGAGTCTTAAATTTCATATGTTGGGCTGGGGAGATGGCTCAGTGAAATAAGCGCTACCCTGGCAAGCGCAAAGACCTGAGTTCAATCCCTGGTTCCACCAAAAAAAAAAAAAGAATAAATTTCATTCACCTTTATTGTTGAGAAAAGTATGCCATTTTTTCAAAGGAAACAGATTTTTTTTTTTTAATGTCAAGACTGGAAAGTATTGAGTTTATGATCTAGTAAAAGAAAGGAAATAGTCAGAGCCATGCATTTTAATAAAGCCTTCCCTAAAATGGGCCCCATTCATCACATGAGTCTGTGTGGTTGGTATAGAGTATTATCCTCCATCATTTTGGGTTTTTTTGCCTAACATAAGGCCCTTTTTTCCTTAGGTGGATGACGACTTTACAGCCCAAGATTACAGGCTTCAGTTCCGTAAATGTACTTCAAATCATTTTGAAGATGTATATGTAGGCTCTGAAACTGAATTTATAGTACTGCACATAGACCCCAATGTTGATTATCAGTTCAGAGTCTGTGCCCGAGGAGATGGCCGGCAGGAGTGGAGTCCTTGGAGTGTCCCCCAGATAGGTCATTCCACATTGGTGCCTCATGGTATGCCATTACCTTCTCTCTCCTAAAACCTAACTATGTATATTGGAATTTGCTTATATTCTATGCAAATGGACATGCACTAATAACCTTTTTCATAAGGATGAATCCTGAATTGCAGATAACGTGTGTGTGTGTGTGTGTGTGTGTGTGTGTGTGTGTGAGAGAGAGAGAGAGAGAGAGAGTGTGAGAGAGAGAGTGTGAGAGAGAGAGAGAGAGGATTGAACCTGAAGCCTCACACATGCTAAGCATGTGCTCTTACCATTGTGCTACACCTGGTTCTTGGTCATGTTAGAATAAGCTCAAACAAGTCAGCTGAGCCATAATTTTGTTAGATAGGAGATAACACTTGATTTTCCATGGCAAAGTTGCACCAAAATAATTTAAAATCTTTTTAATAATTTTAGGACTCGTCATGATACCTCATTGCCATGGCCTTTGTGAATAGTCACATGTGCTTCTAAGTTCTAATTAATGTGTTTATATTCAAGTTATCGTAAGATAACCTATTAAGATTATTAAGATTCTAATAATTTTCAATGTCTTTGCTTTTTAAAAGAGTGGACAACTGGCTTTGAGGGGTACAGTCTGAGCAGTCGAAGAAATATAGCACTCCGGAATGATTCTAAATCCTCAGGTGTTCTCTACTCCAGAGCTCCAACCTATTTCTGTGGGCAGACATTAACATTCAGGCAAGTAGAAACTCAAACGTGTATCATGCTAGAGATGGTATAGTGAAGTGCACAGAGCATGTCTGAGCTTTGAATTGAAAGTATCCTGAGTTTATTCCATTAGAGCCAACATAACTTGAGGAGATTTCCTTGTATCTCTGGTTTATTTTTGTCATCTGGATTCATAAAGTTACTAAGAAAATTAACTGAGATAGTATATGAAAAACTCTTGGCACTTCATATGTTTTCGTTTCTTTTCCTCTTGGTAAATAGGGATAAATAGAGAACTACATAGCTCATTGTGGTAGTACCTATCTGTAATCTTAGCTACTTGGAAGGCTGATAGGAGAATCCAGAATCTCAGGCCATCCTGAGTAACTGTCTTAAAATAAAAATTTAAAAAAGGGCTGAGGCATTTGCTTAGTGGCAAAGCACCCCTAGGGTTGAAACCCAGACAGCCCTCATGAAAGTCCGTCTTGAAAATACAGAGTTCATGAACTTTTTTCCTTGGTCAGTCATGTCTCTAACACAGACAACGTATCAGTGTACATACACATGCCTATATATATATGTATTTAAAACTGAAAGTAAACCTCTCATTACCAGTTATTTCCTGTTTCTTAGCCTATTTCTTCCTATATTGGAAAATTTTCCCTTTTCTTGTTATCTGAACTATATGCTCTATAGATATGTTTCTTAACTAACTCTTCCAGGAAATCAAAACCCAGTTATTTTTTGTTTTGTTTTTCTTTGGCTATATTGGGAATTGAACCCAGGATCTTGTACATGCTAAGCAAGCTTTCAAATACTAATCTATATCCCCAATACCTTTAGTGTTTCAATTTTGAGAGAAAGTCTTGCTATATTGCCCAGGCTGAGCTTGAACTTCCAGTTCTCCTGCTTTCAACTTCCTGAGTAGCTGAATTTATGGGTATACATCATTCCATCTAAAGCCCAGTTTTGATTCAGAACTATAAAACAGTGTCTGATTTTCACCATAAATGTGTAGCATACTGAGAAGTTTTGAGTTTTGAGGTGGTGGACTTTTACTTGGAGTACTTGTCTTAAGTTCCTCAAGTCCCTTGTGTAAAACATGGAAAATATTTGATGGTTTTATCTGAGCCAGTGTATTTGCCTCCTGAGAAATCATTTGAACTGTCAGTAGTAGTGGTATGCTAGTTCATGTTCTCTTACTTTTACATTTCTGCTTACCTTTTATGAAGGATGTATGAGCAGAAAAAAGAGAAAAAGAGCATGTGTTCATCAGCTTCCATTTCTGTAACAAATACTTAGGATAATTGACTCAATAAGAGAAAGGTTTTCTTTGGCTCCCAGATTTGGAAGTTTGACCCTGATCTTTGAGGCCTGTGGTGAGGCAGTGCATCAAGGTAGCAGATGCAGCAGAATAGAACTCATCTTGTCACAGTCAGTGATAGGAAATGGAAGGGTGTGAGCTTTCTCTTCACCCCCCGAGAACCTGCTCTGTAGCCAAGCCTCCTAAAGGGCCCTGCCTCTGATGTTTCTGCCAGCACCAAGTAGTGCCAGTTTGGGGACCGAGCCTTAAAAACAGGGTTCTTGGGGGGACACACCAGAGGCAGAATCTCCCATCTAAATAATAACCAGGCCTGACCCTGCTTAGCTTCTGAGATTGAGAGGCAGAATCTTTTATTTTTAATAAAACAGTTTATTATTCAATTATAATTAGTCAAGTCTATTCTGCATAACTTGTGGATTTTTTCCTTCCTTCCTTCCTTCCTTCCTTTTTTTTTTTCGGTACTGTGGACTGAACTCAGGCCCTTGCATATTCTTTTTTTTTTTTTTGTCTTTTTTTTTGAGACAGGGTCTCACTATGCAGTTCAGGCTGGCCTTAAGCTCACTTTGTAGCTCAGGCTGTTCTCGAACTCACAACAATCCTGCTGCCTCAGCCTCCCGAGTGCTGGGATTACAGGCCTGCGCCACCATGCCCGGCTATGGCCCTTGCATATTCTACTGAGCCTTTTCCCCAGCCCTGAATTTTTCTTTGTTTTGTTGGAACTGAGAATTGAATTCAGGCCCTTGAGCTTGCCAGGGAAGCACTTATTCTGCCGAGCCATCTCCCTGGCCCTGAATTTTTCAACATCAAATATTTTCATCATTTGCTTCTGTTCATGTTTTCTTGACCATTGTCTTCATTTTTTCTTCTACAACATTACCATGCCATACCTGAGGCAATGAAGTATTTTTAACAATTGCCGAAGGACTTGTACATTCATTTGCAGCTATCTTATTACATGCAATTTTCTTTCCTTTTCTTTTTTGGTGGAACCAGGGATTGAACTCAGGCCCTTGCACTTGCCAGGGAAGTGCTCATTCCACTGAGCCATCTCCCATTTGAAGAAATGCAATTTTCTTCAACTATCTTCTATGATAAGTTCTGGAAAAATATTGTTCACAACATTCATACATCTTCAAAATGCATAAACTTTTATGTTGAACCTTGAACAGCCTGGGGATAGACCCCCAGGCACTGCCACTGCCCTGAGGACATGGGTGAGGGTGACCTGCTCTCCTTGCTCAAGAGGCAGAATCTTGAAATTCTGCGATTCTGAGACCTTTCTAATTCCTTAATAGTATTGAGTTTTCTTTACTGATAATTCTTTCCAGCGTATTTCCCTTGTTTATAGAAATGCTAGAAAATACATCTGTGCACTGACAGAGCTTCTTGACCTGATAGGGTGAGGCCAGATAGTAGTAATTACTATTATTATTGACAACATTTACTAAGTGCCAGTACTACTATTCTCAGCACTTTGTCTTAACTAATTTGATTCGTATAGTAGCCCAGTGAGATAAGTGGGAACTATCTGCACTTGAGAATTTTGGAAACTGAGGCACAGAGAAGTTATATTACTTCCCCATGGTGTCATAGTTTGTAAAGGCCAAAGCTAGGCATGCAGTCTGACTCCAGAGTTTATGTGTATAACTACTGATCAAGACAGTGAATCTGGGGGCTGGGGAGATAGCTCAGTAGAATAAGCCCTTACCTGGCAAGCACAGGATCCTGAGTTCAATCTCTAGTACTGCAAAAAAAAAAGAAAAAAAAAGACAGTGAGTGCATCCAAGGCCAGGGAGATCAATGGCTTGAGTGCCTGCCTGGCAAGCGCAAGGTCCTGAGGTTGATCCCCCGTACGGGGTGGGGGGAGACAGTGAATCTGATTCTAGTCACTGTTGAAATCTATAGTTTTTGTTACTACATCCTTAACTCTTTTCTTTTTGTTGTTGTTTTGTTTATTTGGGTTTTTTTTGAGGCAGTCTCCTTGTGTAGTTTAGGCTGATGTTGAAATCACTATGCAGCCCTGGCAGGGCCTCAAATTTGTTAATCCTCCTTCCTCAACCTCCCAAGTGCTGAGATTACAGGTGTGCACTATGATGCCCAACTTTTTTTTTCTTAAGTGCCAGTAATTAAACCTCATGTCTTTTCTATGGTAAACACTGTTTATTACTGAACTACCAAGCACTTCTTTTTTGTATGACCTTTTTTTGTCGGTGTTGGTACTGGGGATCGAAACCCTCCACCACCCATCCCTTTCCCCAAGTGCTTCACTGCTGAGCTATATCCCATCCTTTTTTTTTTTTTGCGGAACCAGGGATGAAGCACTTATTCCACTGAGTCATCTCCCCAGCCCTAGTTCAGACTACTCTTGAGCTCACTATATAGCCCAGGCTGCCCTTAAATTCAAAGAAATACTGTTACCTCAGCCTCATGTGTGCTAGAATTAGAGCCATTCACCTCCACACCTGGCCTCCCCATCCCTTTTTGAATTTTTATTTTAAGACATGGTCTTACTAAGTTATCAGTCTGGCCTTGTAAGCTTCCAGAGTAGCTGCGATTACACTACCATGCTGAGCTTTGTGTAGCCTTTTATTCCCTGGTGACATCCATTTGATCCTGAGACTCTCCAGCTGTTCAAATTATCCCTCTGTGGACACAGAGGAATGTCTGATAGATTGTATACTTAGGTTTATTTTGTGAATCATTCAGTAAATATTTATCAGGGGATTGGAAGCTATAGTGATTGATTTAATTCCACTGCTTACTATCCTGAATAAACTGTCAGCTCCCAAAGATGTGTGCCCAGACCTCACTTGGCAAGGTGATTAACTGAAATTCCTTAGTTAAGCTCACTATTTTCTTAGTGAAACTTTGCATTTTTGTCATTTTTTTCTTTGTGGAATGAAAGTGTTTTCTCTCTTTCTTTAAAGGAATTTTAGGCATTAACAGTTAAGTCAGAAGATGTGGATGGGCTGCTTGAAGAAAGATAAACTGTTCAGTTCTTTTCTTAAGGGTACTCAAGGGTCTAGGACTCAGCCCTGTGAAGTTTCTGGGAGGCTGAGAGCTGCAGCAACCAGAGAAACCTGTGCTGCTGGCTGGATCTATATAGAGTCCCCAGAGCCCACTGTCCTCTGGTGTCCCTGCTGCTGGCAATGTGTTCCTCCCAGTCTCTCCTTGATTTCCTGCCTCAGGGATTCTCTCTTCTTCCAACACTTCCTGACCATGTTATCTTTTTAGCTATATTTTGCTTTCCCTTCTCTGTTAGCCCTCTTTCCTTCCTTTGCTTCTCCTTCTGTTGTCTCTACCCTCTTGCTAGCTCCCTTGCACCTCTGTCATCATTCCCTCTGCTTCTTCTCTATCTTCCTTCTCTCTTCTCCTTTTTCTTCTTTTCTTCCCTACCTCCCCATCTATGTCTTCTTTCTCCTCTTCTCTTTCCTATCTGCTCTCCTCTTTGTTCTCCCTCTTTTCTATTGCCTCTCCTCTTTTTCTTCCTTTTCCCCACCTCTCCTTTGTCCCCTTCCCATTACCTCTCTTCTCCCTCTGGTGTTGGAGTTTGAACCTAGCCATTTTGCACTCACCTACATTTCCAGCTATTTTTAATGTTTAGACAGTATCTCACTAAGATGCTAAATTGTCCATGGTGGACTCAAACTTGCTACCCTCTTGCCTCAGCCTCCAGAGGGCTGAAATAATAGGGATACATCACCATACCTGGCTTCTACCATCTTGTTTTTAAAAATGTATTTGATACAGGGTCTCACTATGCAGCTTGGACTCATAGTGATCCTCCTGTTTTCAGCCTCCCCAGCGCTGGGATTACAGGCATGTGCCACTGTGCCCAGACGTCTACCATTTTTTTTTTTGTGGAACCAGGGATTGAACTCAGGCCCTTGTGCTTGCCAGGGAAGCACTTACTCCACTGAGCCGTCTCCCCAGTCCTTACCATCTATTTTTTTAAAAACTTTTTTTCCTTTTGTGCCCAAAGCCTTCCTTAGTCCTGATAGCCTGGGTGGGAGATAGACTGTTACTATGTTTCTGTAAAATATGAAGAAATAGAAGATTCAAATCCTGTGGAGATTCAAATCCTGGCAGTCTACCTCCAAAACTGCGATGTTAGCATTGTGTTACCTGCCCCTTGCAAATAGTATGAAGTGGAAAATCAAGAAGTGAAGCCATCCTTCTTTTTCCTCTTTCTCTTTCCTCCTCCTTTTGCTCTTTTTTTTTTCCCTTTCCTGTCCTCTCTTCTGCTTCATCTTCATCTCTCTTTTCTTTGTGCAGTGCTTGGGACCAAGCCCTGGGCCTCACACATGCTAAGCAAGCTTTCCAAAGCTAGCTGTGTTACTACTGTTGTGTAACAAACTAAAGATAACGAGTACAGTCATGTGTTTTACTCAAGAAGCAGGAAGTTGTGCAGTGCATGGCGAGGACGGAGCCTGTTTCATATGATGGTAGGGGAGTTATTTCTCTTGGGCTTTCTTTCTTGCTTGACAGCCCATACTTGGATGGCAGGTTATTTCTGGTTTGAATGTTCTCCAGGGGGCCACTGAGGCTCCCACGCAGCATAGTGGCTGGTGTCAGTGATGAGCATTCCAGGAGAGAGCAAAGTGTGGAAATGGACACAATATGACCTATATTCTATCCTGTTGTGTAAGAAGTCGTAGAACCCAGATCCCCAGCAAGAGACAAATCCTCCTATTGATGAAGAGTTTCACAGAACTTGGGTCTTCTAGAACTGCTACAGTTCACTGAGATATGTGAATTTGATTTAGTGCTTGTATTTGATTAAGTATTAATATTACATTGTTCCTGAATACTTTTTTATTGTTACGGGGAATCGAACTCATAACCTCACGCTTGCCAGACAGGTGCTGTACCACTGAGCTATACTCCTGGCTCTTTGAATGAATTTAAGGTCTCTGGCATAACCAGGTGTGTCTTCAATACTAATTATTAGCTATTCATACTTAAAAACCTTTAGTCCAGCAGTTAGGGTATAGCCTGGTGATAGAGTACATGATTAGCATACACAGTGCTCTGAGTTCATTCCCTGGCACTAAACTATACAAAACAAAATCTCCAGTCTAATTTAGTGTTTCCTGGAAAATCCCAATGGGACATAGTCTCCACTAGGATTAAGAAATTAATTTGTTTTTAACTAAGATCTTTGTAATTTGTCAGTTCCTCAGATTAATTGAGAAGGCAAGGCACAGTTCCAGGGAGAATATGGCTTTGCTATGATTTTGTATTTTGGCAAGGTGATCCCCTCTAGAGTATGGGCTCTAATTACAGACTTGGGGGGATGTCAGGCAGAATAGTTTTCCCCAAGGACTTTTCTTTATAACTTGGGGCTCAGATAAGCCAGCTGATGTCTTCTGGCAAACCTTTCAGAGCTCTTAGCTCATATGCCATGGGTTCACCACCACTGCTCTAAAGCTTTAGGGCTATGTATCCTGGCCTTTTTGTTTGTAAATAAAGGGTTCCATGAAGTGCATTTATGTTTTGGGTTATCCACATATAGTGACTATTCTTCCAGAAGTAATATTTCATAGGGCTTTGTGCTCCATAATCTAAATTGTAAGGACAGACCTCCCCTAATAACTCCTCCTCCATCTGTCTCTCTATGAGTATCTGTGGGTGTGTGTGTGCATATATATATGTATATGTATAGGGATCAAATTTAGGATATGCCAGGCAGGTACTCTAGTGATGAGCTTTTATAATTTTATTATGAGGGAGAATCTTGCAATTTGTCTAGACTGACCTCAAACCTATGATTCTCCTACTTTAGCGTCCCAAGTAGCTAGGATTGCAAGTATATACTGCCACACCCAGCTTAAATGTTTTGTTTTTTTTTTTTTTTTAATTTTGGTTTTGGCTTTTTGACCCAGGGCTTTGTTATGCAGTCCAGGCTGGCCTCCATTTGATACATAGCCCACCTTGGTATGTAGCCTAGGATGGCTTTGAATTTAAGATCTTTCTATGTGCAAAACAATCTTTAGCATACACCAGAAACAAAACAAAACAAAAAAACACTTCCTGCCTCAGATTCCAGAGGGTTGGAATTACAGGTGTGTGCCACCACACTTGTCTAACTGCTTTTTTTTTTGTTTTGTTTTTTTGAGACAGATTTGACTGTAGTTAAGACTGGCCCTTAAGGGGCCTGGTAGATGGCTCAGTGGAATAAGCGCTTCCCTGGCAAGCACAAGGGCTGAGTTCAATCCCTGGTCCCTTTCTCCCACCAAAAAAGACTGGACTTAAATTCACTGTATAGCCCAGGCTGGCCTCAGATTCACAGGGAGTAATCTTCTGTTTCAGTATCCCAAGAGCTGTTGCTATAGAAATGTATGAGCCACCACAGCTAGTTCTAAATATGTTTTTGACTTACAAAATTTTCTGTTTGTGATGGGTATGTCTTGTTACTTTCTAAGTGTCTTTTGAACAGCAAGTTTTTAATGTTTCAGTGTTTTAGTCTTGGGAATTGTACCCAGGGCCACTTGAATCCTCTTATCATTGTGTGTGTGTGTGTGTGTGTGTGTGTGTGTGCGTGCGTGCGTGCGTGCGCACATACATATATGGTATTAAAGATTGAACCTAGAACCTTCTTTCATTTTTGCATTAATTTTGACACAGGTTCTCAGTAAGTCACTAAATTTCTAGGTTAGCCTCAGACTTGCAGTTATCCTGCCTCATACCTTTGAGTGCCAGAATTACAAACATGTATCATCATGCTGGACGCGTTTTGAGTTTTGATGAAGTGTACTTTGGCAATTTTATCTGGTGCTTTTGATGTTGTCTCCAGGAAACCTTTGCCTCATTATAATCACAAGTTTTATATTTGAAAATTTTACATTTAGATTTATGAGCTGTTTTGAATTACTTTTAGCATGTGTGAAATAAGAGGTTTGTTTTTTGTCTGATATCTGGTACTCCTAGCATTATTTGTTGAAAAGAGAATCCTGCATTAAATTGCCTTTTTTGCCTTTATCAAAAAATCAGTTTACCATTTGTATGAACCTATTCTGGACTCTGCTGTGTTTCATTGATCGTGTGTTCCCTTTGGCCAGAAGCACACTGTCAGTCACAATTACTATATCTTTGTATATATTTTTTATTTTATGTATTTGGTATAGGGTCTGACTACACAGATTGGACTCGTAGTGATCCTTTTTTTTCAGCCTTCCCAGTGCTGGGATTACAGGCGTGCTCCACCATACCTGGACTTGGTTCCTGGCTCAGCCTGCCCCATGCCCCAGGGGTAGGGATCAAACCCTGGTCCCTGTGCTTACCAAAGCAGGTGCTTAGTCCATCTATCTCACTGGTCCACTATAGTTCCATATAAAGGTAAATCTTAAAATCTAGTGATATATTCTTCTAACTTTGTCTTCCTCTTATTTCAAAATTGTTGGGCTATTCTGGTTCTTTTGTCTTTTCATATGGTTTTTAGATTCAGCTTATTTCTAAAAGTAATTCTGAGCTAGATTTGATGATACACACCTGTAATTCCAGCTGCTGGAAGAGTTGAAGCAGAAGGATTGCTAGCTCTAGACCAGCCTGGGCAATGTAGGAACCTTGTCTCAAAAACAATTAAAACGTAAGAGGCCAAGATGTAGCTCAGGGCAAAGGTCCTGAACTCAGTTTTAGTACTATAAAAGTAGACAAATGAAAGAAAAATTGTTGTATTTTTATTGTGATTGCCATGATTCTATAGAGCAGTTTGTGGATAATCAATATAATTTTTGACTGTTCTAATATATGTATTTTATGTATTCTTTTTTTTATGTCATGGTAGAAGGGGTCAAATCTATGACCTTTTTATTGTAAGACAGGGTCTTTTTTTTTTTGGTACTGGGATTGAACTCAGGACCCTGCACTTGCCAGGCAAGTGCTTATTCTACTGAGCTATCTCCCTGAACCCACAAGGTCTTTTTGAGACAGGTTCACACTTCAGTTCAGGCTGGCCTTGAACTCTCTTTGCAGCCCAAGCTGGCCTTGAACTCCCAGTGATCTTGCCTTACTTATCTTCCTGAGTGCTGGGCTTAAAGACAAGTGCCACCACTCCCTGAATTTTTTGGTACTGGGGATTTTAACTTAGGACCTTGCACTTGCTAGACAGGGGACTTAAGCTGCTGAGCCATCTTCCTGCGCACATGCCCCTCTTTTAAAGACAGGTTCTCCCTGTGTTGCTGGCCTTGGACACACTGTATAGCCCAGGCAGACCTAGAACTCATGGCTATCCTGCTTCAGCCTGCTGAGATTACAGGCTTGTACCACCACAACTAATTGAGACTGGGTCTTGACTGATTTTTAAATTGCTGAGGCTGGGCTCAGACTTCAAAATTATCCTGCCTCTGCCTTCCAAGGGGTTGGCTTATAGGCTCAGTAGCTTAGTTTTTTAAATATTTTTCATTGGTGTTATGTAGTTGTTTTTTTTTTTCCCCTCTGATTATACTAACCAGTAAGTGTGATTCTGATCAACAGTATTGTAAATGACATCTTTGCTTTGTCCCAGATCTTAACTGGAGGGCATCCAGTCTCTCAACTAAACCTGCCAGTGACAGGTTTTTTTGGTAGATCCCTATGTCAGGTCTGAGAGGTTCTCTTTTAGTTCTAGTTTGCTGAGAGGTTTATTTTGTTTTGTTTTGTTTTTTACCATAAATGGAAATTTAATTGTCAAATTATTTTAAGTATATTTAGATAATACAGTTTTTCTTTGGTTGTTATGGTATATATGTAGGTTAACAGGTATATTTGGTTTTTATTCTTGGTTCCTGTCACAAAGCTCCCTAGACCCATGGAATCCTCTGAGTCATCTTTTGTTATTCATGATAAACATCTTTGATAGCACTTAAGTTTATACTAATGAGGTGTCTTAGGTATGTGACCCCTAGAGTACATGATTACAGAAGTAAGAGATTGCAGTTTTCAGCTTCACTTGCTGCCTTCAGGAAAGGGGTGGTGGTATTGAGATTAAACTCTAGAAACTTTTGAGCCATAAAATGTGAGTAGCTTCCAGGTTGTTGGACATGTGAGATGCTCAGAAGACTTGTACTTGGGAGTGTTTCTCTGAATTCCAAGAAGCATTCTAATAATTTTTCCCCAGGAGAGAACAGCATGTGAACTGCTGGCTTATTTATTGGGAGTGTGGGCAGCAGAGTGAGAAGGGCAGATTTGTGATTGGCGCTGACATGAGGCAGCCTGTGGGACTGAACCTTTCACTTGTGGAATCTGATACTAATCCACTAATCCTGGGAGACAGCATTAGAACTTAATTGCTAGGACCCCCTGCTAGTGTCCGGAGAGTTGGAGAATTGCTTGGTATGTGGGGAGAAACCCCTTGCGTCTACTTGCTCAGAGTATTCTGTGCTGTACTGAGTCTGAGTAGAGATAAAAGGATTTGTTTTTCCCACATACAGTGATGAATAAATTTGTTTTTCCCTTGTATACGCACTAGGTAGAGTTAGGAAATAAGGGAAAATAGGGACAGGTTATTCGTTCAGCTTGAGTAGTGGAACTGGCCGGTTTTGTACCAGCTGAGGTGGGCCAGGTCAGATTGGTGGTTGTCTCTGTTCTGCTCTGGTGACGAGAGGGGCTGTGCTGGTCTCTTCCCCGAGGTCATTGCTTCTGTTTGGGGAAGTCTCATTCTGCAAGGCTCCTCTGAGAAGGAATCAAGGTGACCAGAGGAACAGGGCAGTGACTGAGACTTGGGCACAATTAAATGCTCCTATACATCTGTCCCCGTGGTATTCTTAGTCTTGAACTGAGGATGAGGTAGGTTATATAAAGTCAGGACAAATGGACCTTGTTCTGCCCAGTTCTGGAGAGGCACTTCCTAAGTGATTAATATGCCTATATATAGAACATAGAAGGGAATTGACTCAAAGTTTTAGGGTAATAAAGGATTCAAAATAAAGGTCAAACTTTGTTCTATTTTTTACCTACTGGGTATCTGTAGCTCTCCTACCCCAAATTTTGTTTTGTTTTGTTTATAAAAATTGCTTTTAAGTCCCTGATTGCCTCAGAAGAAAAAAAAAATTCTTGCCTTTAATAAGTAACAGGTTAAGGGCCCAGGAATTTGTTGTTGGTTTCTGTGTCAAGTATGTCTTAGCTTTGAGAAGGATCATCTGAACTTCCTGTGCTGCTTTATATAATAGATGAATGTCAGCAGACTTACACAGAAATTGACTTAGGGGGTTGAGAGTATTGAACCCAACCTCCTGCATGTTAGACAAGCACTCTTGCACTCTACTAATCCAGAGCCCTTGTAAATAGATTTTTAATTAAGTATACCCCAGATTTTGTGTGTGTGTGGTCTGGCGGAGTAGTGCCAGGCTTCATGCATGCTAGGCAAGTGCTCCAACTGTGAGCACCTCCTTGGCCCTGTTTCTATGAGAGAACAGCTAACATAGTTTCATAGAATACTCTTACTGCTTGTCTTAGAGTGTAAAAGAAATTCAAATTTATTTTCACTTCTTTTCAATTTCTTAGAGATTCTTATAGTAAACTATGAAAATAATTTTATTTCAGGCATATTAGCTATGTGTTTGTAAGTTCCTTGATTTATCTATGCTTAGAACAACTTTTTTTTTTTTTTTTTTTGAGACAGGGTCTCACTATGCAGTTCAGGCTGGCCTTAAGCTCACTTTGTAGCTCAGGCTGGTCTTGAACTCACAACAATCCTGCTGCCTCAGCCTCCCGAGTGCTGGGATTACAGGCCTGCGCCACCACGCCCGGCTAGAACAACTTTTGTAGGCTTTTTGTGCCATGTTTGGCTTACTCAATGAATGCCAGATATTGAGAAACCTACGAGGCTGTCGACACACTACACCGCCTCCCCTCTCTTCAGGTCTCTGTGCATCTGTCACAGTGGTCTCCCAGACCCTTTCTTACAGGTGTAAAATGGCAACTCTGAAGGAAGAACTCTCCACACCAGTTTTGGAGGAGAAGGCAGGGGTACCAAACAACAAAATCACTGTAATAGGTATTGGGCAGGGTGGATAGGTATGTGCTGTCAGCATCAGATGATCTTGTTTTTGTGGATGTTTTAGAAGATAAACTCAGAAGAGATGATGGATCTGCAGCATGGAACCTTGTTTCTATGGGAACCTAAAATCGTGTCAGAAAAAAAAAATCGTGTCAGATAAAGATTCTGTAACTCTGTAACTGCCAATTGTGGTGGTAACTGTTAGAGTCCATCAGAAAGAAGGAAGGGGAGAGTCATCTCCATCTGGTGCAGAGAAACATTAATATCTTCAAGTTCATTGTTCCTCTGATCATCGAGTATAGTCCCAACTATGTGTGGGTTTCAACCCACTATCATTGTGGTTTTCAACCCAGTGAACATTCTTACATACGTTACCTGGAAACTAAGTGGGTTGTTCAAGTAACATGTGATTGGAAGAGATGCAGTCTGGATTCTGCGAGATTTCACTCTTTTATGGCTAATTCATCCCAGCAGTTGCTATGGATGGATTCTGGGAAAACATAGTGACTTAAACATGGCTATGTGGAGTGGAATGAATGTAGCAGGTGTTTCCATTGAGGAACTGAATCCAGAAATGGGCACAGACGATAGTGAAAGTGGGAAGGAAGTATGTAAGATGATGACCAAAAGTGTCTAGGAAGTCATCAAGCTGAAAGGTTACACCAGCTGGGCCATTGGCTTGAGTGTGGCTGACCTCACTGAGCCCATCTTGAAAACTATCCAGGATTCATCCACCGTCAACCATGGTGAAGAGGTTGTGTGGTGCTGAGAATAAAGGCTTCCAGAGCCTCCCCTGCTTCCTTAATGCCCAAGGATTAATCAGCAATATTAACCAGAAGCTGAAGGATAGAGAGATTTCTAAGCTCAAGAAAAGTTCAGATACTTTGTGGGACATCCATAAGGATCTAGAAGTCCTGGGACTGCTGTGTTCTAGGTTATAGAAGTTTAAAAACTGTCCTGTGAGTGCTTGGGAGGCTAAAAACAGGTGAATCACTGAGTTCGATCTATAGTGAGACCCTGTAGACCCTGTTCTAAATCTGTTAAAAAAAAAATTGTAATCATTAAAAAAAAAAACCACTATCCTGTGAGTAATCCTAAGCCTTTAGCCTTCATCCATGTACATGGGTCAATTTGCTTCTTCCTTTATATCTGATAGGAGTTCACAGAATCAAAGCTATGGCTTAAATTAATGTTTGTAATATGAGCTCTTGAACAAATAAAATTAACTATTGCAGTGTGGGGGAAAAAGCGCTATGATGTTTTTATGACCTATTTTGTGATTTACTTAAATAAGGACATGTGTTATTCATTTATTTGCTTTGCTGGGGAATCAAACCCAAGACTTCAGCAAGCACTGTACCAGAGCTGGTTCTGAGGGATCTATGTGCTTTACTACTTCTAACTAATTTTAAGAAATTTTATTTGAATTAACTATTTGGTTAAAGAGTTAATGGAGGCAGGGGGTGGGTAGTGAAAGGAAGTATAAAGAATTAAGATATTTTGTGCACATGGACAAAACATGAACATAATTATTATGTACTGTAAGCATGGACTAATAAAAATAAACTGGGGGTGGTAACTCATGCATATAATGCCAGCTCTCTAGGAAGCTGAAGCAGGAGGATCATAAGTTCAAGTCCAGCCTGGGCAATTTACCAATTTAACAAGGTCTCATCTGACATGAAGCAAATAAGCAACAGTGATATGGCTCAGTTTGAAGACTCTAAGTTTAATCCCCAATATTGAAATAAAATATTAGAAAAAAATATAAGCATATTTAACATATAAACATATATTTAAAAATAAGATAGCTGGGCATGGTGGTACATGCTTATAATCCCAGCACGCTGGAGGCCGAGGCAGAAGAGTTGCTGGCAAGTTGGTGACCAGCCTGGGCTACATACTTCAAGGCCAGCCTGAACTAAATATCAAGGTAGTGTCTCAAAAGGACAAAAATAAAACAAAGAACCTAAAATATATTTTATTTCTTTATTTATTTTTTGGCAGAACCGGGGATTGAACTTAGGCCCTTGCACTTGCCAGGGAAGTACTTATTCCACTGAGCCATCTCCCCGGCTCCCCATCTAAAATATATTTTAAAATATAAAAATAAAATTTTAGTCCTCACTGCTACTACTACTACTCCCCTTCTACTTCCTCTTCCTTTTCTTCCTCCTTCTTATTTAGTTGTAATTAAAAAATACATTATGGGTCAGGGAGACAGCTCAGTGGTATATGTGTGCCTGGCAAGCACAAAGTCCTGAGTTGGATCGCTGGTACCAAAAACAAAACAAAACAAAAAGGATAAAAATACATTACATGAAATATATCCACTTAAAATTTTTTTAAGTATACATTAAATGTAGCATCACATAGCAGACAGATCACAACTCTTACATGACTGAAACTATGCATTCTGAGTAGCAATTCCTTAGTTCCTATCCCCTGTCCCTGACAGCCACTGTTCCTTTCCTAATTTACATACTTTATAATTATCCTCAAAGTTTAGTCATATTGTGTAGGCATGATTGCCTTCTGTGTGTGTGTGTATGTGTGTGGTACTGGGGTTTGAACTCAGGACCTTGAGCTTGCCAGGCAAGCGCTTATTCTACTGAGCTGTCTCCCCAGCCCTGCCTTCTTACTTATGACTGAATAATTTTCTGTTGTATCTGGGTGTGGTGGTGCATACCTGTAATCCCAACACTGGGCAGCTAAGGCAGGAGGATCTCTGAGATCTGACTTGGGCTACAAAGGGAGTTCATACCAGTGTGGATTGCATAGTAAACCCTGTCTTAAAAAACAAAAGTAATCATCATCATCATAATAATCTTCTGTTGTATATTGCTAATGGCTGAGTATGTTTTTTCTCCAATTAAAATTCTTATTGAAATTTGATTCCCGTGTGATTATGTTGGGAGGTGGAGAAACCTTTATGAGATACTTAGGTCTTGGGGACTCCATCCTCATGAATGGATCAGTGCCCTCATTGAGAGGCTAGGGTGGGCCTTGGGAGTGCATCAGGTTTCTAGGATTAGAATAGTTACTGAAAGAGCAGGTCCTTTTAAAGCAAGGTGCATGCCGTCTGGTGAAGACACCTGGCCTCCACGCAGCCAGACCCATCCTCCAGTGAGTGCTTCATCCTGTTGAGCCACAAAGAGGGGTGCTGGCCGGATCGGGGTTTGCCCTTGTGGGTCCCAGGGTCTGATGAATAAAATGTTGAATGAGAAAAAAAAAAAAAAAGCAAGGTGCATCCTCGTGCTGTGGCCTCTTCTGCATGCACCCATCTGTCTGTTGCTTTGGCACATGCTCCCACTGTATGATGCCTTCTGTAGTGGATTCTAACTGGTGGTCAACTTATTATACCCAACTGAATTAAACTAATGTAGGGCTGGGTGCAGGAGGCCCACCAGAAGCTTGTTGCCAGAGACATAGAGGCAGAACAGGTGAAACTTTGGGCTGTTGTGCTGAAGGACCTTTTAATGCTGGCTTTCCCAGTGAACTTTGGAGAAACTTTGGTCCTCATCTTGATCATCACTTCTGGCTCTGGAGGGGAAGATGGTACACTGCTCAGCCTCATGGAGAAGCTTGTTGCACTGACTTTCTTGTTGGGAGGTCGGCTTTCCTCATCTTTGGAGGAGCTTGGGACCTCACTGTTGGCTGAGGATGGCTGTGGTACTTTTGGAGGAGCTCTGGTACTTACCTTGAGCATTGCTTCCTGGTTCCAATTCAGATCCCTTCCCTCAGCTTGCTTGTATAGATTCTTTATCCCAGTAGCATAGACTTCCCAGCTTCCACCCCGACCATTCGGCGTTTCCAGCACAGATCCATAAAGCGGACCTGCATGAGCCTTTGTTGTGGGCTCTAGCCCTCCAGTTGGACTTGTGGGAGGCACTGTTGTGAACTACAGGTTTTCGGCTGGACTCATACAGGATATTGGGATCTAGGCCCTCCCTCAGCTAGAGTCTTTAGTGTTGTGTGTAGACAGATTTCCTGCACTTCATGTATTTGATTCTTAGGTGATTCATTATAAAATGTGTCCTGTATCATATTGTTCCTCTTGCAAGAACCCCAAACCATGACATTCTCTGTCATGAGACCCTCACCAGTAGTTGAGCAGCTGCTGGCATTGTGCTCTTTGACCTTCAGAAGTTGTCAGTTGAATAAATGTCTTACCAAAGTCTGGTACTTCGTTACAGAAACACAGACGAGCTGGATGTGGTGGTGTATATCTGTAACCACAGTGGTTGGAGGCATGGCCGAATCACAAGTTCAAGGCCAGCCTAGGGTGCATAAGTAAACTCAAGACCAGCCTTAACTACACAATGACATTCTGTCTTAAAAAAAAAAAAAAGAAAGAAAGAAAAAGAAGAATAAGTGCTTCCCTGGCAAGCGCAAGGGCCTGAGTTCAGTCCTAGGTTCTGCTCCCCCCAAAAAACAAACAAACAAACAAAAAATATATATATGAAAGAAAATGAAAAACACCAAACAGGTTAAGAAGTAGACATAGCACATTTTTCTCAGCCAGCCATCTGTCAGATATGTGTATTGTTACTACCATCATCTGTTGGCTGCTGAGAATAATCTTCAACAAACATGGGAATACAGGCATTTTTTTCTATTCCTGATTTCAATTTTTTGGGGTATCCTTAAGTTTTTTGCTGGATCATATAGTTTTATATTTTTTGAGTGACCTCCATTTTGCTTTCCATAGTTGCTGCCCCATTTTACATTGTTATCAATAGTGAATTGAGGTTTTTTTTCAGATTTATTTTATTAGCTGTTAAGGTGTGAGGTGATGATGTTTTTTAATCTTTTTTATTTCATTTTATTTGGTACAGGGTCGGGGAGATGGCTCACTAGAGTAAGTGCTTCCCTGGCAAGCGCAAGGGCCTGAGTTCAATCCCTGGTTCCACCAAAAAAAAATTATTTGGTACAGAGTCTCGCTACGCAGCTCAGAGTCAGTGATCTTCCTGTCTCAACCTCCCCAGCTTTAGGGTTACAAGTGTGCACCACCATGCCAGGCATTGGTGGCCAGCTTGGTGCAGCTGCATTCCAGGGTTGGCACAACATGCAGAACCAGGGATTGAACCTGTGTCCTTGTGGTTACCAGGCAGGCACTTAGATCACTGAGCTATCTCCCCAGCCCAATAATGTTGTTTTGATTTGCATTCTGTGATGATCTGTGATGCTGGTCATCTTTTATATGTGAATTGGCCATTCGTATGTTTTTGCATATTCTTATGATTAGGTTATTTGATTTTTCCTACTGAGTTATAGGAGTTCCTTGTCCTTCTATATTTTGGCTGTTAACTCCTTAATCATACATATATATATTTTTTTTCCTGTCCTGTTCCTGGGCTGCAGGGTATTTTGATGGTAGAGTATTTGCTTAATGTACATGAGGGCTTGGTTTCAGTTCTTAACACCAAAGGAGGAAATTTGTTGTCCTATTCTTCCATTGGTTGTCTTTTTACTCTCTTGGTGGGTTTCTGTGTGTATGTTAGTTTGTTGCTGTGCAGAAGATTTTTAGTTTGCTATAGCTTTTGCCTGTTATTGTTATTGTGGTTGATTTTAGGGACACATCCAGGAAATC
>PVKA01032584.1:0-25148 GCA_004027165.1 Ctenomys sociabilis
GCGTGTGTGTGTGCATGTGCACTTGTGTACAAGCCTCACTCCAAACCTTTCCACCCACTGCTACTAGTGGGGTTTTCCAGCAGGGTGGTCTAGAGTTAGCATCATTACTTCCATGGGCCATTGTAAAGCTTGTGTGGCTGTGGATTGTTGGAATACAAACTTTAGAACCACCAGGGATGTCGAGAAGGGAAATAAATAACTTATTAAATTTGCTCTCTGGACTTCCCACAAGACCCTTCCTTCTCCCCTTCCTCTCTTCCTTCTTTCCTTTCCCCTTTTTCTTTTCTCTATAGAAACATATTCTGCATTTTCTTTAGTTCCAAGTTTTTGTTTGGTATTTACAATTGCCTTTTCAAAACTTTCTATGGAGATTTAACTTAGTGTTTCCAAATCACAGATTCATTTGGAAAAAACACCTTCAAAATAATAGTAATAAAAATTTACCCTTCAGCGCTATTCACAATTTATGGTTGATAAAAATGTACATTTCCTTTAAACAATCAGTTTAAAATGTGTAAATCTTGAATAAGCATTTCTTTGTTCATTCTGTTTTCTGCCCTTGCTGCTTGCATTATGCCTCCAAGAAAATGCTATACATATATCACATTTTTTGAAATATATATCAAGTAACATATTACTGAAGAAAAATTTCCACAGGGAACAAGTGCCTTTGGCCATGTAGCTGTGAGCACTCACACCTCAGGCAAGACAGCATTTCTGTCCCTCTAAAGTGGGATTATCTGACACATGGAATATCTTTCTTTGGATAGCAGAGCACTATAAGCCACTCTGCAAAAATAAATAACTACACACATTGGATCCCACCCACTGTACAATTTTTGTTGGAGGTAAGTATTTGTGAATGATTATTTTATTCTCACATTCTAAGTCTACTGATCCTCCATGAAATTGTCTCATGTTAGACACTAGTATGCACTACACAATACTTATCGTTAAAGTTACAGATTATAAGCTTCTCTTAACTTTTTTTCTTTAAATCCAAACTTGGCTAGAATTGTCATTTAAAGAAATCCACCTAATTATATCAGGTTTTAGATGAATTAGCAATGTTAATATTAAAACATAAAGCTCAAATGTTGAATGTAATCAAGTTAAGAAATTTAAATACTCATCATTTATTATCCAAACTGGCCTGAGAAAATGTTAATCTATTATTTGAAAATTTCCAAATATCACAGATTATATTTCAAATGATAATTGTCCTGAAATGAAGTTTATTTTTAAGGCACCTATTTTGGCAAGTTCTTAATTACATCATTGTATGTTTATAGCTTGTTAGAAAAGGTGCTAGACCATGTTACAAAAAAGGTCTGGCACATGGAAACTGTATAGCAAAACAGTCACAATGTAAACTCATGACTCAGACCAGCTATGCTCAGATAAGACTTTTTTTTCTACCTGGATGACTTTGGATAGATTCTAATACTGTTTATGCACTAGTGTCCTCATTTTAATCATATTTGCTATTAAAAAATGTTGTATGGAGGATTAAATGAGCTAATTCTTATTAAGAGCAGTGGTAGGCCTTGTAGACAGATACCACTATAATTTTTATTATACAAGTGCAGATATTATTGTATTGCAAAATAATAATTTCATATTATGCTCAATATTCTTGTTTACAGTAACTGTGTAATTGTCGAAGACATTCTTTAAACACAAAAACTTGAAGCTCAAATTTTATTACATGGAAGCAAATACTGTGTGGAATATTCATAGACTTGAAACTGGTTTTGTTGTTTCCAGTAAGTCCTTCTCCTGCACAAGAATGCAGGGAGATGAGGGTCTGGCCTGGGCAGAGATGTGTAGGGACACGTCTGAGAAACCTAATTTCTCCCACTTATGTCATGGAGCAGACAGCTCAGAGTCAGAGATGGAAAGTGGGCAAAATGAGAGTTGTGTGTCACAGAATCTCTTCCACTCCAAGAAGCCCAGAAGTCAAGCGAGATGCTGGAGAGCCAAGGGAAGAAAATACAGAAAGTAAGAAGCCTGCAGCTCATCCCTAGGGCATGTCCCTTCTGGGATCTCATTCCTGAGCAGGGAAGCCACGTACAAAGGATTAGAGTTAGCGCCGGGCCTTTAGTATTACTCCAGGTTCTATTCTACCGGACCTCTTAGATGCTACCTAACATAATCAGAATTTTATTCTAAAGTGAAATATACACTAAAGATGATATACCTTACTTTTAGAGAAGCACAGCTTACATTTACAAATCACACAATAAAATGCTTATGAAAACCTCCCTCAGTGGAAAAACAAGAAAGATAAAAGAAATACAAATGCTGTCTGACAGCAACATAGACATCAGAGCAGAATCTCATGGTGAAATTATCAGCAGAAAGACAGAAGTAGAGACCATGGCAGGTATTGCAGCATGTGTGCTTTTTAGCCTATAAAGATTACTTGGGGGATGATATAAAGAAATGAAAATAACTGAACAAATGTCAAATCAATAAAACTTTTCTAGGCAAATGAGTCGTGTCTGGATGGGCTTTGTCTGCCTGGTGTTCATAACACAGAGCCGAGCATATTCTAGCTGCATCTGCTCGGAGTGAGTGGCATTCTCCACGAAGCTCAGCAGGTAATTTGCATAAGTGAGACCCAGTTGTGCTAGCGGGATTGCCCTTCCGGGATCTTGATGAGGGCTGGAGACTAGGACAGTGTGTGAGTTTTTAGGAAGAAGGGAATCTGCAGCTGGAGTCTCATTTCTCTTTGACAGGGTTTCCCAGATTTACTGGGGAAACATAACATTTCATGGAAGGCATCCTGAGGATGTTTCTGCTTCAGGTATTTAGGGAGTATAAGTTTAGATAGAGAATTTTGGTGCTATTTAATAAGAATAGACTTAAATACTTGCAAAGATACACATTTATTTAAATATTTTTTGGTCTTTTTTATTGTGTGGAGATGCAGTAGAAGTGAATTCTAACTGTATTATAATATGTATGCAGCACATCTAGCGAAAATTATTAGGAAATAGATATTCATCCAGTAGTTCCTATATGGATAGATGAATGCTTCACTTTAAAAAACATTAACACCATCAGACTTGCTTAGATTCTCATAAACACATTGCAAAACTGGAAATAGTTATTTTTCCAGTGTCATGCCTGCACCATTTGAATGGTCATTTATAAATAAAGTCAATCTTCCCTGTTCACACCCTCAGCAACAGTGGATTCAAGCAATAAGACCCAAGTTTTTTTAAAAAATTGTTTCTGCACAGGATATGTACAGAATTTCTACTCCATCATTATATCCTAAGCAACATACTATAACTACTGTTTGTATATCATTCATATGATATTAGGCATTATAAATAGTCTAGTGATGATTAAAGAATCCAAGAAGATTATGGTAGGTTGCACAGAAATACTATGCCATTTTACATAAAGGGCTTGGTGTGCACTGATTTTTGCATCCATTGAGGATCTTGGAGCCAATTCCCAATACATACTCTCATATAAGTGAAATAAAACACTATCTAAGGAATCTAAGACAGCATATAACACCGAAATGGAAAGCAAAGATTTTCTCATTGCAAAATAATAGGTTGATATGGTGATAGATATGCTAAATGTTAGATTGAATTTTTCCATTTTTCCATAATGCATGCATTGATCAAAATATTAAATTGCACTTACAATTTCTCATAAGTATGCCAATTAAAATTAAATTAATAGAAAAGGCATGAGGAAAATATTCTTGTAAAATAAAAAATTCACAGGAAAGTCTCCAAAATGTGTGTTTCAAAGTGGAGATAGAAATTATATGTACATCAACCATTTCAAAATCGATTAGTCTTCTGTGAACATGGTGCTTTTGAAAAACATGACAGACCTGCAGCTGAAGACATAACTCTGTCTTCCCGTGGATGTGCTCATTATTAGCAAACTTTTATGAATAGTGAACAAATAGCTTCTACAACCTTCCCACACGATCAAGCACTAAAACAAACATCTGAGCCCATAGAACCGGCTGGTGTTTTCTGCTGCTGTTGCTGTTGGTTTTGGAACGTGGAACAAATGGCCCGTCTGTGTGGTGCACTACTTACTGATGGGTACAGGTAACCTTCTCCATTCATGGCTATGTACAACCCTGTCTTCACGCCCTGGATGGCAACGACTCGCAGTCCCACCGGGATGAGGTTGAACAGTGCTGTGAAGACAGAGAGGGTCCTCTGTGAATGTCAGAAGCAGTCAGGCTTGCCGTAACTTTCTTCTCTCTCATTTTTTTAAGTGAAGAAACATAATCTTTATTGCTGCTTTTTCAGAGTTTCCAACTAAATAACTTTTATTTCTCTTCATAACAAGTACGATTCTGCTAAGTGCAAAATTAACACTTCACCTTTAATTTGTAAATCTTCTCGGCAAGCTTGCCTACAGCCTGCTGAAGAAGTGCGGGGGTAATAAACAGAGCCAGGCCTATAATCATGGTTCTAGTATCACAGTCTCTCGACACCATTAGACGCCCAAAGAAATCAGCTGTGAAGATTCTCAAAGAGCAGACGCTGAAGAGCCATGTGTTTATTCTCGTCTTTCATACAGAAGGTGTAATCTGTCCCAACAATATGGTGTGGGCCAGAAGTGCAAACGGTAATTCCAGAACTCAATTACCTTGCAGAACCAACATGACAAGCAAACAGGGCCGAGAGAGGGCGAGCACCTGCCAGCGGGCCAAATTTAGAAAGAGCTCATTAATGCGAATGGCACAGCAATTTTAGAGGTCTAATTTTCTGTGTTAATATTTTATAAAACTATGAATATATGATACAGAGGAGAAAAGAGTTCAGTGTTTTGTACTTAACAGATAAAATTCATCGTATTTTCATGTTTTGTTTCTTTATTGTTAATTAAATGCCAAGGGTGTAATTGATTTTTTGCATAGAATTTTTTTTTTTTTTTTTTTTTTTGGGATTGAACTCAGGCCCTTGAACTTGCCAGGGAAGCACTTATTCAACTGAGCCATCTCCCTGACCCCATTTTTTTAAGGATTAAAACCCCAAGATTACATTTCCATGCCACATACGTGTTCATTTAGTGGGTTTTTTTTAACCTTTATCGAATGATAGCTGCTCAATGATTTTGGAGCTTTTACTATAGACACACGTGTAAGAGAATTATTAGTTAGCCACAATGTCTTCTCCCATGCAAGGTCCTCTTAACTCAAATCTAACTATCAGCCGTAGAACTGGGCTAGACCAGGTATTAAAAGCACTAACATTTTATGAAAATAAATGTGTAAGGAAAATATATCATTTTAGGCTTTCAATTACACTTCACAGAAGGCAAATTACTTGCAACATGGGCAATTTCTGCTTCATTCTTAGCATCTATTCAGTACATAACTAAGAACTGACTTTATAGTTGTGTTCTGTTTTATCATTAGGAACAGCTTTTCTCTTAATGAGCTGGAGAAAGTTACGTGCTTTCATCCAATGATTTTATGAGTGTTCCCAAGATCTCAAGGTGTCTGTACCAAAGTTCTAGAACACCTGAACAGCACTATTTTCTTTGTATTTAAAAAGGATGAGTATAATAGAAAAATTCTTGATTTGTGAGCAAAGAATATTGACGTAAAATAAAAGTATTGACATGAAAATATAATATTTCTATTTAACCTATGATAACCAATTCAAGCTTTATTATGTAAACTTTCATATATAGCTAGTAGTATTTGTAGGTACCGCATATTTGATAGAAACCAGAATACCATATTTCTAGAAGGTGAGCCTATCATGACCTTGCAAAGTATGTGGCATGAGAAACAAATCTCTGGAAGGTAATGTAAACATGGGTACTTAAAAGGTACATTTTTCTTCCAAGGTCTTTGTAAGGACTTGAATAATAAAAATCAAGTTAGTATTTTCACTGTAGTAATAAAACATAATCCATAAGATCTTTGTAATGTGGATGAATTTCCAAGTTGAACAAGACAAGTGTGTCCTTTAATAAAAACAACACATACATTAAGACACTATATTTTTCCAATCTGTGAATTCTGTATAATTGTAGACCAATGGTGCAATGTCTAGGGCTGAAAGAATAACAAAAGTGTCCCTAAGATTTTGCATATTTTGTGAAGTACTCTAGTTTTCGTGCCAAAGAGATTTCACCTCTGGTTGATCATTAAAACTGCCTAAATTAATAAAATAGATAAGCCCAACTTCAGATCTGTTACATGTAAATCACCCGGGGTTGGGATTAGGGTGTAAGAAAGTTTATTAGAAGCTTCTCGAGTGAGCCTAATCCTAAAACCTGTGGAGTGGTATGACAATTGTCATCCAATTAGTCATGAAGAAGTTGATTAGTAACTTCCCATGGACTCACAAATCCATGTTAGTTCTGGGAATTTTTATTAAATTGCATAATTGTACAATGTGCACAGCCTCCTGAGCTTCTTCATGTCTTTGCAAATGTTGACACAGAAACAAAATTGAGTTGAAATGCACATAAAATGAGAAATGATGTGCAAGAAAAGAAACATTGGGTCAGATCTATTGTTATTTTTTTGGCAGAAATGGGGATTGAACACAGGCCCTTGTGCTTGCCACGGAATAATTTTTAGAGTAAAAGGGACTGCTTTCAAAGTTTTGAGATTTCCATAGACATTATTAGTGCATTGATATCTATACTGCCCTGGGACCTAGGGCACTAAATGGGTCATGGAAACCGGATATGGTGGTGCACACCTGCAAACCCAGCCCTGAGGAAGCTGAGACAGCTGGATCACTATGAAGCTGGGCTGCCTAGTGAGACTGTGTATCAATCAATCAATCAATAAATAAATAAATAAATAAATAAAGATTAAAAAACAAATATAAAAGAGCCAATTTGTGTGCGTGTGTGTGTGTGTTTGTGTGTGTGTGTGTACATGTGCACTATCTAGACCTACACTTTCATAATGTAGGAAAGATTGTGCTGCTTATTAATTCTGAAACCATATGCTGTTGAAAGACAAGGTCTACTTGATGCCTCTCAATGTGACATTGAGTCCCAACATTAAAGGTAAACAATTTGTTTAACAATATATTACCCCCTAAAAAAAAGAAAAAAGCTAAGAAAAAAATATATGTATAAGCTTTGATGAAATTATTTTGTCTAAGTGTCTAATGAAGCATGATTTCTGTCCTGTTGGAGCTTTTTTTTTTTTTTTGTGAAAACATTTTTCATAACATGGATGAAGTCACTCTTATCTGCTCAGGCTTTCAGAGCATCACAGAGCCTACAGTAAGCAGAGCTATGCAGAGCTCACTCCTGTGCCCTATTACACTTGGGCCAGTGACGATCAGAGCCCTTAGTGACCTCAGAGCTTTGGAGTCTCTAAACTGCCTAGTCTCACAACTGCAGGGCATGAGAAAAGAGGAAGTGAAAAAGAAGTTAAAAATGGCAAAAAAAAAAACAAAACCAAAAAGACAGCATAGATAAATAGATAGGTAAGTCTAGATAGATATAAATGCTATATCTATCCATAGAGAGATTATACATCTATATTAACCTATCCATATCTCTATATAATATATAATATTTATTAGCTTGAATCATTAAAAAAATTGATGTCTTTCTCTGTCAAAACTGTAAAGTACTGATTATTTTAAAAGATCTAACCCATAACAAAATCCCAACAAGCAGTCTTTGACACTGGTCTCATGAATAAAAGTCTCCTCTTTCTTCTCTGTGCTTGAATTTTATCCTTATCTTTTCATCAATGAAAATAAACAGAGTGAAATAAAAATCAATGTATCAATATTAGGAAACATTTAAATTAAAAGGAAAATATAATAGAAAAGATTAAAATTGAAGAGAAGGAAAATGTAGATAAAAAACAAAGAGAAGATGTAGGAAAAAAAGTGAAGCAATGGTAAAAAAAAAAAAACTACAAGAAGTAAACATGGTGTTCAGAAATATTATGATTTTTAAACATAGAAACACCAGTCATAAAAAGAACTTCTTTCATAACCTTAACAGCTCTCAGGTATAGCTATAAAGCCTTGATTGTTAGAATCTAAAACAAAATGCTTATAATTTGATTATACATATTCAAATTCTCCTTCCTTTTATGGAATGATCTTCTGTAGATGAAAGAGTAAATGTTAAATGGATGGAAATATTCTGATCTACTCCTATTGCACTTGGAATATTTCCTGTGATAACATATTTCTAATAAATTTTTATTTTGCTCACTTTTCACAGACTTCCAGGGAAAGATGTGCTTGTTTCTTTCTTTCTTTATTTATTTAGTGACCATCTCAGCTCACCCTGAGGGCAGGGCTGGTGTAACATGTGGTGCTGGGGATTGAACCATGGTCCCTGTGCCTGCCTAAGCAGGTGCTTTAGACAACTGAACTATCTTGCTAGCCCAGATGTGTCTATTTCAGAGGTACTTTTAGACTAGGAGAAATCAGATGCCAGTATAAACAGGTAATGAGACTGGAAACACAACAGAATTAGTGGGGACACAGGGACGTCAGCCACACTCTACATAGAACAGTTGAACATGAAGAAATAATAAAGATAAACAGTACTAATGTGGGAAATGTGCAGCTTTAATAAATTATCACAAGCCTAATTCTGTGAAGCACTTAGACATTTTGAACAATATATGTATCCAGAAGGATACAGTCTGAACTTCTCTATGCAAGTCAGATGTTTTCTTCTTGAATGAAAATTTTAAAAAAGGGTGCTACAGCACTTCTTTTATCTGAAACAAATTAATTCTTGTAGCTTTTGAATTTCCACAGCATTGTTAAAAAGCTACAAGTCTATGAAAATAACAGAACCAAAGGAAACATAGTCAATTTTCAATTTAATACCCCAGTGTACTTACTCGATTTTTATAATAATGAGATCAAAAGCAATCATAATTCTCTAAGTCTGACAACTGTGTGAAAAACTTTAGAGACTGACTTGAAATTAAGCAAGCTATAGGTATTGCCTTTGCATAGGTTTTCTGCTAGCAGTCTTAGTGAACGGGAATAGGCACCTTACCATGTACCATCTGTAACAATGAACCAGCACCGTTATTTACGCGTGCATCTTTGAAAGGCATTGGCAGTGTCTGTCCCCTCCCTGTGCTCGCGGGTGGCCCAAGGCCATCACTTACTGGAGTTGTTGCTGTCATCCTTGGTTCCATCGAGAGCTCCATCGGGGTGCATTTGCAAGTAGTAGCCTTGCCTGCAGTATAACCTGGTCACTATGCCCTTGAGCTGCGGATCTGAAAGGCAAACACAGTACCATGAGTCTCGCAATGCGGCAAGGTAAAGTTTCTTTTTTATTTTCAGAAGTAAAGGACATTTTATACAAGTAGCATACTTATTTTATGTCTCTCAGATCCCTGGGTTTGTCAAACCCAGAGTATGCAAATCATAGAAGTTTGCAGCAATAGAAAATAGGCTCTTTTATAAAACTAATGTATAAGTATTTAAATTAATCATTAAAACTATTAAATTAGTTAAACTGTTAATAAGTACTTTAAGCTGTAATTAATGTAAGCGCATATTAGCATTCAGGATGGCATGTCAGGAGTTTCATAAGTTGTGACTCAGAAATTGTCAAAGGCTTTTTTTTTTTTTTAAGGGAGGCTGAGGGTAAAACTTTATTGGAAAGAAAAGCTTCTGTCGGAGAGGGACAGAAGGGGGATCCAAGCGGGTTGCCCTGAGAAAGGCTTTTAAAAGGAGTTTATGTTTTACTTCAGTTGACAAGTAGCCCCAAAATGTGAGAAACCTGCATTCTTTACAAACATATGCGATTGGTTGACAAACATTTTTAGAAATAGCTCCAGCTTGAGGGATGTCCCCGAATGTCCAAAGAGTCCACCCCACAACTTGCAGGGAAGCATCTATGATGTTTTTACAAGACCCTCAGAGAAATGGTACACTGCTTCTACATGCAGTAGAGCCTTGACAGCAAACCAACACAGAGGCTGGGGGCGCTGCTCAGGGGAGGAAGAATATGTGCCTTACATGTGCAAAAGGTCTGGGGTCTTCTTGAAGCCAATATAAATAAATAAATAAGCAAACAACATAAAAGCTTAAAATTATGTCCTATCCAAAGAAGTCAGCCCTGAGGCTGAAATCTGAGCAAGTTAGACAAGTGAAGCAGGTAAATCTGTTGATATAACTAAAGATAAGTCAAGTTGTAGCAAATGGAATCTGAGTTTTGATGAACAGCAGCAGAGAACGCTGGAAGCTGATAATAACCCAAAGGGAGATCACATGCCAACAACTTCATCTGACGATTCATGGGAAAGGAAACTGCCCCAGTCATACAGGACTCCCCAAGGAGCCCATTGTATCTTTGAAAATAAATAATTGCTTGTTTTTTTTCAAAGCCATCTCCACCCTGGGCCTAAATTTTACATGGGCCATCATAATCCTCACAATAGCAACTGGTTTTTCTCTACAGCAGCTGAAGGGGACACACAAATACAATTATGCTGTCCAAACATCAGGATTCCACTGAAGGAGGGCACCCCACCTTTTGTGAAAAACAGAAAATCACAGCATTGTAAACAAGGCAGACAAACAACACATACACAAAAGAAGTCCAAGATCCCACAAATACAATATCTTCAGTGTTTGACTGATAACTGAGACATGAAAAGGAGTTCCAGTGACCAGGGGTGTTTCACAAATGGAATGGTACTGGAGAAAAGTTCCACAAGATAACACATGAATGGCACCACAGCACAGCGTCAGCGGGGCTCGACATACCAGGATGTAGATGCTTATAAAAGACTATGATTTAAACAGCAAGGGCTACGTGATTATTAAGGTTGTGTTACATAAGCTTCCTATTCCACAGTATCTAACTTTGAAAGTCATATAATTTTGAAATGTACATTAGTTAAAAATATTTTGTTTGTGCTTTTATCCACTCATTCTCCAGTGAAACAGACTATGAGTTCTACCTACTGGCTGAGGAATTCTTTTCTGAGGTTTGGTAGATCTTACAAATGCTTTTCTCTGAAAATAGATAGGAAGAAAACAAAAATGGTGGGAGGAGCAGAGGATAACTGTTTGATTGCATGAGGCAGAATCTGAGACATGGGCAATACTTCTGTGAAATCTTTATGCTGTGATGTCACTCACTGTTAAATCATTCTATGGCATTCAAAAGACTTTTCCCTAATCACAGGCTTCCAGCAAGTGCCACTAGCACATTCCTCATTTCTGTTAAGAGGGTAATAGTAAAACAAGAAATCATGTTTTAGTGCTCACATTTAATTTCTAAAACAAGAAAGTAAACCAAAAGAATTTGGTTTTATTGTGTGATTTCACAGTACTTGGTATTTTTGTTTTGAAAAATCACAGCATTGTGTTCTTCCTACATGCCCTTGTTGGAAGAAAGTTACGTGGTTATTTCATCGGCTCCTCACCACCAGTCCCCTTAGTAGGAAGGCAATTTGGAGGATGAACGAACTGACACGCAGAGCACCTGTGGTGACAAAGGGCACGTGAGAAACAAAGACGAGGTTGCAGGCTGGCTGAGAACGCTTCCCTCCGGATTCTGGCTGGGAGCGAGCGGCAATCTCCATAAACCAAACGATTAATTTGAAACATCTTAAGAATCTAAAATTAGATGTAAACCAATCTTTGAAGGAAGGAAAAAAGCCTGGTGCTATACCACTTAGTCACATTTGTGTCTAAAACTGACTCTTGGGAACTCCAACTGAATAGATGATACAAAAGCGTAATGCAAAGCTAGAAAAGGTCAAAGTTCCTGGAAGTCTCTTCCTCTGTGTATCCCCCTTTGTCATTTGCTTCACACCCACTCAGTGCGTAGCCGTGGGAGTCCCTTACTGGAGGTGCAAATGCAACAGAGTAAGTGGAGAGCTTCCTCCAGGACTTCTTTCTCCCAGTACGTCCATGTCTATCAATTCCAGCTAAGACACCTGTCTAACCCTGATCATAGTACTTGTGTCAGTGCTACAAGTTCCTATTTTTCCACCTGGTACACCATTCAGTTCCTGGGCATGCCTCTCCTCAATGTCGCCCATTCCTCTCCTTTTTTTTATTTTCACCACCTCCCCTTCCCTGCCCCCGCTGTCCCTGGTGCTGTCCCCGCTGTTGTCTGCCTCTTCCAATCCATGGAAATGTGCATCATGTCTCCACTGCCCGAGGATTACGAGCCCATGCCCATCTGGCCTGGGAGGACTCGTCTTACTGAATGGCCTTGTTCACAACTTCCTCAGCCCCATTCTCCGCCCAAGCCTCACTGAGGCCTCTCGAGATGGTCTATAAGAACCCCAGCATCTCCCATGCCCATCTTGTCTTCTTTATCTTACTGTCTCCAATATATCCACCTGTACAGCAGTGCCCTGGCACACCGACATGGGTACAAACCCGTGTGTCCCTACCACTGCTACTAAAGAGATACTATGTCGTGCGTTATAACTCATTACTGCAGTTCAGCATTGCTTGTACAATTGTGTGATTAATGCCTCCTTCACAAACAGGACTGTAAGTTTCATAAAGAAATTGAAATGTAATGGTGAAAGGGAATTTAGAGGAGGAGATAGGCAAGAGGGAAGGGGATTTAAAAAGGAATCAAACAGGTTTATATACATGGACCCCCTCTCCAAGAGGACTGTAAACTGCATGTCCTGCCAACATGTACTAACAAAAAGTAAAGTAAATTAAAATGTGTGACATTCATTATGATAGACCAAAGCTCTAAGGAAATAGGAGGAAAAGGATTTGTATTGTATTCCTCTAGGAGATTGTAAATATAAGCTCTAAAAAAGTAAATGTTTTTCAACATAAATATCTTCAAATCTCCTACAACTCAGGTCCCTGGAAAATTAGTAAGTATGCAAAGCCTTACACCTATATTCTAGCTATTCAAGCAAAAATGCAAAATATTTTGAACCCCAAGTTGCAGGAGTTATTTATCTTTTGATATACTATGCAGTCACAGTATCTAGACTGCGTAAGGAAATATGAGAAATTAGTGTCTCTTTTCTGCCTGTCTTAATTCCTTTTGTTCCTTCATTTTTTAATTTTTAATTTACTATAACAACTCATTTTGCTAAAAGTGTTTTGAAGATACTCCTTGCGTGAAACTATGCTGATTATGCTCTCCAATATTAATTAAAATAGAAATAATGAAAGCTTACATGCATACATATCAAGGGGAAAAAAGGGCTTTTCAAAATCTATTACCCTCAACAGTCAGAATTGAAAGAAATGCAAATCAGTTCAGCTGCCTTGAGATATAGGGAAAAACTATCAACATTTTTAATTAAAACAATTACTGTCTTAGAAGTAAGTTCAATTAAATCAATCACTGTCATAAAGTTTTCTCATGCAAAGTGCAGATTGACAAAAGGGCATTTGAGGTAAAGCATCAAATGATGTGTGCATTTTAATTACTATTTAAATTAATGAATGTAGAATATAGCACATATGTCAAAAGCATTAATACATTTTTTTTATGTTTTGGTAACAAGGATTGAACTCAGCACCTTGTCCTTGCCAGGCAGGTGCTTATGCTGCTGAGCTATAGCCCCGACCTCAAAATCACTAATACTTTTACTGTGTTTGTGTACATATAAATCTTAGTATTAACTGTATATTAGTGTAGGTTCTGAGATATCTCTCATCCATTAGCTAAAATAATGCACATTTTGCAGGATTAAAAACTTTTGGAGTACATATATTTTTATTTTAAAAGAAGTCCAGTACTAACTAGGTTTTGACATTCCTGGTAGCAGAAAATATTACTGTGCATAGTTTGTTCAGAGCTATGAATTATCTTATAACAAAACTTAAAAATAAACTACACAGGGACTCTCACAAAAGGCTGAGCAGAAAGAGTGGGGACAGAAACAGAGAAAAATGGAAGCTGAAACTAAAGACCCAGGATGAGTCTCTGTCTTTCTGCTCTTGTCCTTTACAGTGACATTCCATTTCTTTACGTGGACCCGTGGCAGCCTCTCGAGCTCTCCTCCTGGACCTTGCTCCAGTCATTTCTGACACTGCCCCAAGAGCCACCCCAGGGTAGCATCCAGCTTCTGTTGCTCTGCCCCTGCTTGCAGCCTGCATGACTTACCTGGATTTCTATCCATGCCACTCCCTACACTTATTTACTTCTGAGGACAAGACCCTGGTAGGAAAGACTGTCCTTTTTTAGGAGGATCAGCTAAAACTGGTTGGATCTAGTATGACTGCTAGAATAAACACCACCAATCCACCACTGCATTCATTATCATCCCATCTGCACAGCAAGGGACACACCTCCCAGGGTCACGACAGCTGACAACTGCCATGAGAACAACCAGGCTGAGCCATGAAAGGGGAAGAAAAAGGTAATGCCCCAAATAACTATCCGTCCCCTTTACTAGTCTACCCCTGCCATTTATTTCTCTTACCTTACACCAGTAACTTCCTAACCCCTGATAGATAGAAGAAAGCAGGATTTACAAGCAACTGGCCCATTTCTCTTCTTGGTCAGTAACACTATCTCCTGTACTACTTAGTCAGTGCGGAGGCTTGAGTTTGGTTTCACAAATCCAACAGGAAAAAATAGCCCACTTTGGGATTAGGACTTGGGAGCAAGTATATCCAATTCTGACTGCTGCTTCTACCACAAAAAAGGCGTCTTCCCCTTTCTCAGCTGGTCAGAATCCTACACCTAAAGGCATTAGGGGAAAGAACCTCACATCACAAACAGTTCCTGCACTCAAAATGCTTGCTGATGTTGCAACGAGAACCTGATGCCACTTTGAACCAGAAGACATAAAAAGTTCCAGAAGCAAGGTCACTCAGATCTCCTCCTGCTCCCATCTCTCATCTCATTTTGTATCCTGGGAAGAGAATCACAGACACTGAAACCTCTTCCCAACGCAGTTCACACCAAGTAGAACTCCTGTGCTCCAAGCCACAGAGAGGGCAAAGATCGTCTCTCTCATTGCGCTGGAGGTCCTCATTCCAGAGAAGCCCTGCCCATGCCCAGGAGGAATGAATGCCACGCAGACGGGTCCCCGACCCTGAGCACACGGGCCTTGCTGCCTACTGACACTGGATTGGATTCTTCGCCCAACCTGATTTCCACCTAGCCTTTCAATCTTTATGGAACCTAAGTGTAAAAGGAAATAATCTCAGATTTCTGAAGGTTCCCACATCATGTAAAATTATCTCATTTCTGAACGTTCCCAAATGATGTAAATTTTTTAAAATTCATTATGTTTTTTTTTTATTAAATTATCTTTTGTGATAATATTCTCCTGACTATAAGAAATTGATTATACCTTTTTGTTCTGCCTATTGAGGGATGAGGGAAGAACTGACAAAATAGTTTTCTGTTCATTAGCCATATGTTAAATTAGTGAGTTGACATGTCTTTCTGTCCTGCAAATACATTGTAAGTCCTTTGATAATTTACAGAATGGATTAGCCGAAGTAGTCTATCACTGACTTGCACAGAAAAAAATAGCCAAGTATATTTATGGAACTGAGTTCATTTTTTTAAAGAATCTCTATAAACTCCAAATGTTTGTTAAATCCAAGTGTATTTTTTCACTCTTGTTTAAGAGTTTGCGGGAAAGAGAATATTTGAGATAAAAGTGAGTGTGGGGTTTGGATTAGAAATACCAACAAATTTTAATTTTTTCACTGGAACTATTGTGGCCTTAAAATTCCTTCTTGGTAAAGTATATTGAGATAATAACTATGCATATCTCCTGCTTCTGAAAAAAAAAAAAAAAAACAGCATATTTGAGTTCATTGAGAGGGAGGTTAGATGGTAAGAGGCGGGCTTAGGCCGTGTCTTTCAGCTCCAAGCAGCAGATCCAATGATGGGACTTCAGGAATTCAAGGTTAAATTCTCTCTATTTTAAATATATAATGTCTAAATACACGGTTTCTCAATACTGTCCTAATATAAATCTCTAATTATGAAACTGTAAGGTATCAGGCATATTAGAACTCTCATTGGCCCTAGCATAGCCAATAACTGACCATTAAATTATCTCATGTTTTTCTACAAAAGCTTCAAATGTTGTCTTCCTTGTAGAGCTTGTAGACATATATTCAAAGTAGAGAGAATTCATCCTTGAATCCCTGAAATCCCATCGTTGGATCTGCTGTTTGGAGCTGAAAGACACGGCCTAAGCCTGCCTCTTACCATCCAAACTCCCTCTCAATGAACTCCTCAAATGTGCTGTTTTTTTTCAGAAGCAGGAGATGGGCACAGTTATTATCCCAATATACTTTACCAAGAGGGAATTTTAAGGCCACAATAGTTCCATTGAAAAAAGTTAAAATTCGTTGGTATTTGTAATTCAAACCCCACACTCACCTTTATCTCAAATATTCTCTTTTCTTCTACCTGTTAAACAAGAGTTTAAAACTATACTTTGTTTCGGTTAATTGTTGGACCAGTTATCCTGCCTCATTTATTCATTACATAAAGCTAAATAATTGTACAATTTTATATTTTGTACCTTGGCCCACTAATTTATCCCTACTAAACCAAAGTTACATATTTTTAAATTTAAATCATGAGCATTAATTGTATAATTGCAAAAGATGATCATGTACAAAATTGTGGGTATTTGAACAAAAGTTATAATGTGCTCTTTAGTGTGAGCACTGAGAGCCAAATCAACAATTATTCTTATTACACATACTGAAATCCTCCCTGACTCTACACTGTGCCAGGGCTTTTTAGTTTCTGTGTAGCTCTATTTTTATGTTGCCAGAGCACAACAGTGCAAGGAAGCATGCATCTCCCTCTTCCTCAGCGAGCTGGGGTGTCAGTCACTGAGCTGCGTCCAGCTTGCACAGGGAGGGCCACATCACTCAACTTCAAATTCTTTCTATTTCAGTGACACTAGCTTCTAAAAGACATTGAAAATTACTTTTAAGAACTATTATGTGTTCCTATACTGAATATTAGGAAGGACTGTGCTGACACCGGGGAGTTCAGGTGTTTCCTGGACGGGTAGGCAAGTAGCTGAGCATTTTACTTAAATTTCAATATTGACACACAGAGGGGAGTGTGGGATATTTTAACATATTTTCTAGTTTTGTCTCTAGTGACCTTTTGTGATAAGAATTGCAAATAACTTCAAATTCTTATCTACATTTTTTTACAATTGTTAAAAAAAATTGGATTTTTGGCTAAATTAACCAAAATATTCAATACTTATTCAACCAGCCTCTAAACATTTAATGACAACTTCCTCCTATCTCTTTTTCCTAGGATTTTACTTTAAGAAGAAAACCACTGTGGGAACAGTAAATGCAGGCCTTCCTGGGGTGAGTGATCCTGAAAGGCCCTGTATCATCTTGAAATTCTCGCTTAAATCATGGTTCACAGTCATGGTACACACAGAATGATGCATGTGACATACATGTTGCAGTGATCACATCCACACATATCCACACATGTGCACACATGCAGCCAGAAGCAGAGGTCATATTGAAAACAATTCACAAGTTCTGGGACACGGAAAAGAGAAAAAACTAAGTGTTTGGCCTCTATCATGGTGGAATGCAGCCTTAGTTTGACCTCTAAATCTGTCTCCTATAACAAAGCTTGAAAACCAGATCTGAAAAGGACAAGCTACTTCCAACTAACTGAAGTAAATCCCAGCACAAGCTCTAGCAAAAAACTTTGAACAGCACAAAACACAAAATACAAGGGACCCAATTTCAAGAATTACCGGCATGTAGAGTGGCAGGGAGATGTAACCCCTGACAAGAGGAAAAGAAAAATCACAAATGACCTAGAGTTTCCCCAAATGGTAGAAAATTAGACAGGATATTCAATCAGTGTAACTGTATTTCATACACTAGAAAGTTGACTACAAATTTATGGATATAAAATAGTCCAAAGGAGCTTCTAGAGATGGAAACTACTATTTGTAAAATGCAAAACAAATATTGCACTGGATAAGATTAATGAGAGATAAGTAATTGCAGAACAATAGTAATAAATTTGAAGAACAGTGCAGAAATTATCCACTTGATACTCAAAGAAAAACCACATTGAAACAAACAAATGAAAACAGAAATACCAGAACCTCTCGGAGCTTTGAGGTAACTTTAGGCAACAATATATTAAATTAGAATCTCCAGATGAGACTATTGAAAGGCAGAAAAAAATAGTTAAATAAATAATGGCTAGAAGTTTTCTAAAATATCCACAAACATGCACTAAAATTCAACTACCCCAATCGATTTGTAGAAAGAATGAAAGAGGGGCCCTGGAGGTAGCTCAGTGGCCTGGAGATGGCCTGGCACGCACAAGGTCAGTACCACAAAAAACAAAGACATAAAAAGTAAAAGAATAGCAGAAAACAGCACTGATGCTCAGTGATTCAGAGCAAATCTTTTCTTTGTAACCTCTCCTAGAAGAGACGAGGTTGCCTTAATCACAAGATAGCTTATTTTCTTTGAAGCAATCAAGCAAGAAGACAATGGAGCAAACTCTAGAATACTGAAAGTTAAAAAGAAAACAAAAAACTAATAATGCCATTTAAAAGTTCTAAACCCAAATAAAATTCAAAAAAAAAAAAAAAGGTAAAATGAAAGTGTACTAGGATGGCACATAAAGAATCTATATCATAGACCTTCATTACATGAAATGCTAAACAAAGTCCCTTAAGGACAGGAAATTTTATGTCAGATAGAAATTTACATCTAGATAGAATGTTGGTGACAATACGTGCACAGGTTCTTATTTATACATGTTTTTGTCATTTGCATCTTTTGAAAATTGGGTTATTTTGACAAAATAATAACCTGTAAAACTGCAATGCATGAGGACAGTAGTCTGAATCCTACAAAGATGGAAATGTGCAGTACTGACACACATACCATATACACTGAAGCTTCTAACATCATCTAGAAATCCTTAATCATTTCTTGCAACAATAGCACTTTTACTTTTACTTGGGCTTCTAGAAATATGCAGCATCTCCTGCTCCTTAGATAAGACACCAGTGAGCAAAACTGCAAAATCTAAGGGCTGGCCAATAGCTCAGCAAATTAAAGCACGTGCAAGCAGGCGCAGGGGCCAGGGTTCAATACCCAGGCCTGCCTTTTCCATTCCACCCCCAGGGTGCAAAAGCAAATGAGACTCGGCATGGTGGCATGCCCCTATAATCCCAGCTCTTGGGAAGCTGTGTACAGGTGGATCACTACGAGTCCCATCTAGTAGTGAGACCCTAAACACCCTGTAGACCCTTCCCTGAAATACAGAAAAAAAACCCACAACACTGCATAACTTTAACCTGATAAAATTTCAAACCTTCTCTTCAAAAAGACCAGAAAATATAAATACAAGCACACTGGTGAAGATATTATTATACTTAATTTCTGATAAAAACTTTTTGTCTTCAAATATCTAAAGACAATAATAAAATTAAAACTATAATTAAAAACATAGGTAAACAAATGTTTTAACTGGGCATATGAGGATTAGAAAGAAATACATTTAAAAATGTCTCAAGCTGGGCAGGGGATATATCTTAGCAGCATAAGTGCCTGACTGCCAAATACAAGGTCCTGAGTTCAATGCCTGGTACCAAAAAAATAAACCACAAACCAGCATTAAGCAAGTTAAAAGTAAAATCATAATTTGTACAGAAATTATAATGATTAAAATTTAAAATGAATGACCATATTGATTGTTGGCCTGGATATGGGTAAAGTAGAACTGTCATACAGTTATGGGAACTTAAGTTCTTGCAGTCTTCTCAGAAAAGTCACCAGATTCTTCCAGTTCAACAATAACCTAGCTATTCTACACCTCATTAGATGATGTAAATAAAGCCACATGTCCATGTAAAACCATATACATGATTATGCACATGATTATAGCTTCATGTATAATAGCCTAACACTGGAGAGAGTGGCCACGTGACAGATATGTGGAGCAGTGATAGTTCAAACAATGGAGCACGATCAGCGGAGAGGCAGAAAGGAGCTCAGTGTGTAGACACAGCGCAACGGTAGGGGTAGCACGGCTGCACTCTGAAGAGTGCATTCCATGATCAGGTCATTATATGAGCATCACTAAATGTAGGCTCCAAAGTAAGACGGCTCAGGGCTGGCCAAATAGTTCAGCAGATTAAAGCACCTGCAAGCAGGTGCAGGGGCCTGGTGTTCAACCCCTGGACCTGCCATGCTGGTCCCGCCCCCAGGGTGCACTGAGCTGAAGTTGAGACTGGGTGTGGGGGTGTGTGCCTGTAATCCCAGCTCTTGGGCGACTGTAAACAGGCTGATCACTATGAGTCTGAGTAGTGAAACCCTTAATACCCAGTAGACCATTCCCTAAAAAACAATAAAAAAAAAAAAAAAAAGATGGCTCTAATAGAATATTATGGGACCTCCATTGTATAAAAGATTAAGTGGCACATGACAGCATATATTAATCTCTGTGTGAAACTTTTCAAGTTTTAGATTTTAAATGATAGAAAATATATCATGATAGGGCCAGCCAAGTAACACAGCAGACTGAAGTGCCTGCAAGCAGGAACGAGGGTCAGGGGCTCAACCTTCCCCCTGGCCTGCAGTGCCAGCCCCAACACTGGGGTACCCTGAGAGGGCGATTGGGACTGGGCGTGGTGGCGTCCACCTGTGATCCCAGCTCTTGGGAAGCTGTAAACAGGCAGATCACTAGAAGTCCGATCTAGTAGTGAGACCCTGAACACCCTATAGGCCCTTCCCTAAAATACAAAAAAAGAAAGAAAGAAAATATATCATGCTAAAATTAACACATTTTAATAAAGTGCAAAATATATTTCAAAGCAGACTTTCCAATAAAAGTGACTCAACTGATGATAATTAAGGAATCAATACACTGAGTACACAATTTTGGATGTTTACTTGTTTGCTGAAAATTTCATATACGTGAGGCAAAACAAGTGTAAAAACAAAAGTCTGGAATTATGGTCAAAACATATCAAGTGTAATCTCAGTAGCCTATATAATAAATAAAAACCCCAAAAGAATACAGAAAAATGTCCAAGACTTGGAATATTAACTGTTAAATTAGTTACACGCAGGTCATCCACTCACTCAAATGACAGACAGATTGACTTCTACTTTGCAAAACTAGAAATGGAAGTCCCTAAAATCAAGGCACCTGAGTCATGGTGTCTGTTGAGCTCATTCAGTGTGTATGGTGAGCCAGACCTCATGCAGATCACTCCTGTGCCACAATTGCATTGCTTGAAATTAGGGTTAGCATGACAAAAACTATGCCACTCTGGGACGAAGAGTATCCTTTGAAATTAAAGGGCATGATTAGTTAATAAAAGCACCAGCGCCTTTCAAGGAAAGTCACATTGAACCAAGATCTTGGGTTAACCATGAAAACAAGGATCTTAGCAGATGGTCACTTTGATTCCCTTTCTTAACAGCAAGTGCAGAGCATTAAGCTGGGGGATTAAGGGGGCATAATAAAAGTGTTTTCCATTTTAGCATGCATTTTGCTTTAGAGGCCCAAAGCCTCCTCATACTGTTTGTTTTTGTTTTTTTTCATGGAAATGCACAGGACAGGCAGAGGATGAGTGTGAGATAAGTTTGCATGACCAAGATTAGTCAGGACAACACGATTGAGAAGCTGCTTCAGAGCAGGCATAGAGCTCACTTTACCAGCTCATCTCTAGAATTACTCAGACACCTCTGCCAACTGGACATGCGGAAATAAAACTGACACCTAATGTAGGTTTGTCTGAGTAAGGAAGGATTGATCCCTAAGCCAGCTCCCTGTGAAGCTTTTCAAACACAAAGCTGTCTTCCAGCAGTTCCTAAATGAGGTGGGTGTGACAGACACTCTTGTGAACAATGCCTCTCTGCACAGGACCCCCAGAGCTGCAGGGGAAGGAGGAGGAAAGACTTCAGGGAAATATGTTTACCAGGTCGACCTGGGCACTTCCACCAGCGAGGAAAAGCATTTGAACCAGAGGATACAGAGGGAGAGAATTCTTGGAAACTGATGTAAAAGTTTCTTGGAAGATGATATAGAAGAGTAATCCTGAGTTTAGATATGAGTCCTGTGTGTATCAAAACCCAGGCCCTCCATGAATTTTATCATCAGAAAGTGATGCCTAGCTGCCACTTTTATTCATAGAGGCCTGAAGTGAGTACAAGTTCCTAACAATTTCCTCAACAAATACTACGGGATACATCAGCCACTGAATGTCTATAGTACAATCACAGAGATTTATCAGTTCACCTTGGAAAATAAGGAGAGAAATCCCTCCCATGTCCTATTTATAGGTGTTTTCAAAAGCCAAGATATTTAACCGGCTTTGTTGGCAGACATTTATTGAGCATCTACTTTCTTCCAGACTGCTTGCTCGAAGTAAAGCGGAGTTTACAGCCAAAGTAGATGAATGTTTTTAGCGTGCATTTTTCTTTTTTTGCATGAAGCCTACTCATACTGTTGTTCCTTTTTTTTTTTTTTTTTTTTTTTTTTCAAGTAGGCTAACAGTATGATATAGGTCCTAAAACCCTGAGGCCCATTATGGTTTGTGTGAATTTGTCTCCCCAAAGCCTCATGCAGTCACTGAGTTGCAGTTCTATAGTTTGATTATTCATGATCCAAGGCTGGGATTATGGGTCTGAGTACTGCTGGGATTATGGGTATGCGTGCTACACACAGGTTGTGGCAGATAGCCTGAATGTAACATAAAAGATACAGACTTGCTTTCTGTCATCACTTTTGCCACTGCGCCTCCCTTTTGCTCTTTGCTGTTTGCTGCCACCATGAATTGCTGCTCTCTGTCATGTGCCAGTATGCTTTCAAGCCCGCCGAGTATGGACTGAGACCTCCAGCAACTGTGAGCTAAATAAACCTGTCCTTCCTTCCTTTTGAGTGTCTGGTATTTGTCTCAGCCAAAGAGAAGAGTAACTGAGACCAAGCTGCCTCAACAGAAAGCTAACAACGTTAATGAACTGGAGCAGAAATGACAATCTCTGTCATTTCCTAGGCACATGCTCAGGGCCAGAAACTATTCTTACACCTTACACTAAGGTGTTCAATACTCATAGCAACATTACTTTGTTGCTATGCATGAAGTACTGAGGAACATTTGGGGGCCTTGTTATGTACAAAGAACACAGCTTGATCATATTCAGTCCTTTTAACTATTTCTCCTGTGAGTGGCCCATTCCCTGTCCCTCTTCACCTCTTCAAAAGATTTGTCTTCTTAATTCCTACCATCTCACAATCTTATTTTACTTATTTATATTTTAAATTTCTCATATAGGTAAAACCAAGTAATATTTAACTTCTGTGTTGGATTCATTTCATTTACCACTATGGGCTCAAATTCCACCCATTTTCTTGTAAATGGTATGATTTTATTCTTGTAAATGATATGATTTTATTCTTTTATATGATTGAATAATATTCCATTGTATGTAAATATCTTGAAAGACTGCAGGAGTTAGTTTGGGTGTAGAGGTGATTCCTGAATAGGTCAGAGCCCAAGGCTTCTATGTCTATAGAAAGTGAGGGCTGTCCACCTTTTCTATTGATAAAGGCTTAACATCAGTATGTCTCTTTATCATTCATCTGTTGATGGACATCTAGGCTCTTTACAGAGCTTAGTCATGGTTTGTGGTACTGCTACGAACATGGGATGCAGGCAGCACTGTTCCATGGAGTCCTTAAGAGCACACCCTCCGTGCTATCATAGCTAAGTTTGGAGGAGGGTAACAATTCCAGGCTCACTTCACAGATGAGGAAAATGAAGCACAGGGCCAGCATATAGCTTGCCTGAGAACAACACAAGGAGACCAGAGAGCTGGTACCAAAGCCTTGGACCTGGTCCTTGTCCTCCCTCAGCTCTGCCTAGAGGGAGGACCTTGCATCCTCAGAACCCAAGAGAAATAGTCTGAGAGCCATCAGTAGGTGACAGGAGAGTGACTGATCCCACGGGTCTTAGGAGAAATGCAATATAGAATGCATAAGCTAAAGATGGTGAGGATATCATCTTCAGATGCTTTGGAAGTTGCAAGGAAAAGAGACAGTAGTCTTAGTCAATGCTGCTTTAGAAGACAGAATTAGGGAAAATGAGAGTGACATTGAGACTCAACAGAAAGGAGAGTGACTGCTGTGTCTTTGGTTCCTGCTACATTCCTGATGTCTTGAACAGGGTTTGTCATAGAGTAAATCCTAGCCAATAATCCTCAATAAGGATGAGACATTTGCATCACTTGTCACTGTCTGGAGAAAGAAAGAGCCAACTCTCACATAGTAATGAGTTTCCTGGCCTGAAAGCAATCAAAAAGAGCTCAGGAAGAGACCTGGTGCTGTGCAGGCTCTAATTTCAGTCTTGCTTTGAAAAAAAAAATACTCAAAGATGCAAAGCAAATAGCATGACCAAGTGGAAGTCCATTGCCATATGAAATAGTCAGGACTCTTTGTTCCCTGTATGTCCCCACCCCCCACACCATGCACACAGAAGTATACACACATGTGCACACACACACACGCCTGGGCAGGCCCACAGGCTCTGTGCTTCTGCTCTCCCAAGAGGCTGGGCCATGTGTAATTTGTAAGCAAGGTGGAGGCAGGAGGGGAAGAAAGCAAATTACTTATTATCAAGCTGTTCGTGGAACAGAGACAGACCTTGCTTATTAGAGTAAAAGCTTAAAAATACTGAAATCTGCGGCAGTTGAAAGTTTGCGAATGTTGTGATACCTCCGAAAGCAAACTGTGAGATGTGGAGCCATAGACAAGCCAGGCCTGCTTTGAAGGGAGGGAGAGCTGCTCAGAGCTGGAGAAGATATGCATTTAATTATGTATTCAGTTTTCAGGGCTTGTATCTCATTTTTGGGTGTTTCACAATTTTCCTTTAAATCTATTTACGTAGGCACAGTGTGGTAATTTAGTATGCGATCCAGCTGTTTGTTTGGATGGATTCTGAGGATGCTGAGTGGGAGAGAGGAGGAGGAGGAGGAGGAGGGAGCAGGTTGGGAAATGCAGCCGTGCCCTTGGGCTTCTGTTACTTCTGATAAGCCTCTCACTCCACGGCCTGCATTCCTTTGTTTATATTGAAGTCCTGGCTTGTAGCATTGACAGAAGATCCATATTTCTATTTTTATAAAGAGTAAGAAATGCTTGGAAAGGCCCTCCTCTACATTCTGACCTAGATGGCTACT
>PVKA01032585.1:0-25159 GCA_004027165.1 Ctenomys sociabilis
GCACAATACATATATGTGAAAAGCAAAAAAATAGATACTTAGCAGTAATATGTCAATTTAAAATATTAACTAGCAAATTATATACATTGTTTCAGTAAAATAGAGAAGAAAAATACACATATTAAAAATAGTATCTATAATAGGAATCAAGTAAAAAGTTAAATAAGCTCTTTAGAATTGAAAATACTGGACTGGGGATATACCTTGGAGGTCTTAGTGCCTGCCTACTCAAGTGCAAGGACCCTGGTTCAATCCCCAGTACCTCATGCTGGTACTATTGAGAAACTGTGGAAACTTTAGGAGGTGGAGCCTAGTCAAAATACCATTCCTTGGGGGTATAGTTTTGGAGGGCACAGTGCGTTTCCTGCTTCTCTCTGCCCTGAAGCTGCCATGCGGCGACTCACTTGCTTCATGGCATAAGTCCTATCATAGCATTCTGCCTTCCACCATCCAGATGCACTGGAACCAAGTGACCATTGACAGAGACACCTGGAACTGTAATTCCAAATAAATCTTTCCTCCTTTTAAATTGTTTTTCCCATGTATTTTTTTCACTGCGATGAAAAGCTAACAGAGAACATTTATATAACATTTTCTAATATATCTTCCCTAAAATGGTTTTTATTTTTTGTCTTTCTATCATATATTCAAAGCCTCATGAGGAAACAGTCAACATATACCAAAAAGAAAAAAAAATTCACAATAATAAGTAAGTTGTATTGAAAATGCTCTACTGGAGAAAAAAGAAAAACTAATTATTTTATTGTTATTTCCTAAGTCTGAACTAGGATGGAGTTTATAATAAAATATATCATGTCATATGACCTAAGATTATAACACTTCATATGATATTGTATTATACAGAAGTACATCTATGGAAATGGATCTGATGGGAAGTACCAGAATTGTATAGAATTTTAATGAAAAAAGACAAAACCTTTTACATCTTTCCAGGCATAGGGAAACCTGGGGTAAACCCTAAAAGATGCTTGAGAAAGCTGTGCAGCTCCATGGTGAAGGTTAGTCTTGAGGCATGCTACTGTCTTTATAAGAAAAACACAGCCTTTATGCCATGGTTGAGTTAGATCAGGCATTTGAAATTGTTTCCACACAGATAGTATCTGTGTTACATTTTTGTTATAAGGAGAAAAAAAGAGACTTTGTGAGCACACTATAGAATCTGCCACAAATCTCTATGTCTGGATGACACCTTTAAAATAAACAGGAAGAAGCCTGAAAAGCAGCTGAGCAATTTCCTTGCCTGTGTATTTCTCTAAAATAAAATATAGATTTCAAAAATGGTAAAACCCAGTGGAAGAAAATGGAGCAGAGTAGAAACTAAGTCTCACTTGGTGGGTTAGCAACCTATTAGTCCTGGATTTCAAATTTTCTTTGACGATGAAGAAACTACATTTTCATTGTTAAAGGGACTCTAGACTTGGAGTAAAGCATTAGCTGGAGATGGTAAGTATGTCAAAATTGTACTTTATTTATTTGGCATAGAAAAACATAACTGTGATAAATACCCCTAAGAATGACATATTTTACTTTCTGATGCTTAGTAATTTCACTCAGTAGCTTAGTCTGCCACTGTATAGCATTTCTTTAAAATAAGACTTTTGAAATACTTTCACCTCATTTGATTTGTTTTTGAACACATAAACATCAAGATGTCTATTAGCCGTGTAATTATTTGTCAGAAATAAACCCAGATAAAAAGAAAACATAGTTTTACAATTGAGGGTTTGACAAGATGCCAGAAGAATGTAAAGGCAGGGGCAAGAGAGAGCACAGAGCCTGCTATACATATTAATTCTGCAAGAACTCTTCCAATGAAAAGGAAATGTAAATTGATAAGCCTGACATTACCCCATCGGTTTAGATGAGCAATTTGGAGTTTTAAACTAATGGCAGATAGTATATGAAAATACTATGTTTTCATATTTACTTAGTCCTCCGATCTTGTGAGGAAACTTATTATCACCATAATCTATAATGATAGCTCAGTAAAAACAGAAATTTAATAATGTTTTGCTTTTAATATAATTAAGGTAAGGCACTTTTATCTTTGCTGAAGAAGATATAGCACATTAAATATTAAAAATTAGATTACAATAGTTAATAGTGCCCCAACCATTCTTAATAAATAAATAGAAAATAAATAAATTATTTTATTATTCAGAAAATATTTTTATGAGTTGTTGATATCTAGATGTTCCTATGAAGCCTCACACACTCCCAGGCAGGACCTCGGAAAGGTCAGTTGACGATGGGCACAGTGGGAAAGTGGGTTCTGTGGGAACATGGGTCACTCGCACTGTGACCTGGCAGGGTATCTTTTGTCCTGGCCCCTCTTTTCCTGCTGATTCTGGCCATCATGAGGTGAGTCTTCCTCTATGATGCCTCTGCTATGCAGACCCTTCTTGGAGCCTTCAGACTGCAGACTGAAATGGGAGTTCATATAAAACTCTCTTCATTTAAGTTTTGGGTGTCTACAGTATTGACTCCTAATGACACTGAAGTGTCCAAGATGCATAGAATATGCACACACAACAGCACTTAGCCTTTCTAATTTATATTTAATGTATGCTAGGACTAAGAAACGAAATAGCTACATTCTGCTATAGAAATGATATCTGATGGCAATGGATACCATCTATGACAAAAATAAACAAAAAGGGGGATATAAATGAAGGACCATTTTGTAGTATCTATCTATCTATCTATCTATCTATCTATCTATCTATCTATCTATCTATAATCTATATGTATATATATCTACAAGTTAGTTTGGTTAAATATACAGCTACTTTCTCTTAGTTCAATGAGAAGAAAAATTTGTACTAATAGTGTTTACACAACATATCATGTCTGCATCTTATACTATGAATTATTTGAAGAGAACAATATGTAATGAAATAATTATTGTAACTGTCCTACTGACATGTTTTGAAAGTCTCATTGCTATTTATTTCTCAATAAAATTAATTTTAAAAAAATGGAAGTTTAAAGTTAGTTTATATAAAATTTAAAAACATGTACAGTAAAGCCAACATAAATCAAAATGTTCCAGAATGTATTGTATAGGGAGGGTTTAATAAAAGCTTAATATATAATTAATTCTGTTTTATTAATATTTCTAGAATAAACTATCATCAAACCACTTTTCAATTAAAATATAATTCACTTTTAAAGGATTTATGAGACAAAAGAATGGTAGTTATTTTTGTAGTATCATTCATAATTGGACTACTTAGTGATTTGTATGTCCATTTATATGAATCATGCATTGGTATTCATTTTTCTGTTGCTTTTAAGTGTGAAACAAAAGCTCTGCTATCAAATGTATGTTTTAACTTAATTGATCTTTTATAATTTCTCAGGTTCCCATTTTATTTTCCTAATTTAATCACATTTTACACATGTAATTTTGAATACAAATAACAGTATGTGGTAAATTTCTGTTTTTCTATGTATTTCATAAGTTAAATGTACTTGAGAAATTAAATCTATAGTAAAATAACTTACTTTTAAACTTTACCAGTATCATGAATATTCAATCAGACTGTTAAAATCTGTGTTATTGACATGTGGTGGATAAATGCATAGACAGATTTAAAGATTGAATAGTCAGACAGGCAGACAGACAGACAGAAAGACAGATGAAAGAGACACACTAAATCTTAGGCTAAGATAAGTAAGACCCCTGACAACTTCCTGAATATCTGCATCCACTAATCATGGCCTTTTAAAATACTATCTCCAAACTTCTTTAAACTTCCAATGCCCTGAGGTTAAATACATGAAATTCTTAACCAATCAACATAAACTTTTTCAAAATGTATGCTATAGATTAAATTGCTATATCCATTAGGTTAAAAAATGTTTCAAAAATAATTATATTTCCATGGGTATGTTTAAAGAAATTTTGAGAAAATGCAAATTTTAGACTTAGAAACATTATTATTCCAGTTAGAATTTGACATTATTATCATAAAATCAGGAATAATCAATCACAAATTTGTATCTTTACCAATAAAAAGATAGGGGTCAGTCAGGTAGCTCAGCCGACTAATGCACCTGTTCAGGCAGAGTGCAGCGACTGGTGTCCATCCCTGGTACCACAAGCCATGCCGGTGCTGCCCCTGGGGCACACTGAGATGGCTACTGAGATGACATAGTGGCACTTGCCTGTAACCTCAGTGCTTGGGAGGCTGAAAACAGGAGGATCACTGCAAGCCTGATCTACATTGTGAGACCCTGTAGATCCTGTACTAAACATGAAAAAAAGTAACAAATAAGAAATAAAAAATAAAAAAGATTTCTCTATAGATAGTAGTAATTTAAGGAAGATATTTGTTTTGCATATAAAAAGATCATTGGAAAAGAAAGATTATTTTCAAACTCATACTCTAAAGTTTAAATAATTTCCTTTTTTCCCCTTAGAATTTGGAAAGACAAAGCTCTAGTTAATCTACCAGTCTTATGCTCAAAGTCAGCCCATTTAGTCTATCTGAAAAAGCATCACATTGAGGAAAACTATACTGTAGGACTCAGAATTGAAATGATTATTGCATTCATTGTTTAAATTAGGACATTGTGAGTGAAAAGAAAAGCTCTTAATAATTATCCCTAGAGATCAAGTGTAAACCAGGGCTGTTATAAGCAAACAGGAATGTATGGTTACCTTCCTTAAAGATTGCCTGTTACGGTCAGAAAGGTTGTTTATTAGAATTTTTCATGTTACGCTGAAATCTATTTCCTTTCAATTTTAATGTTGTGCCTACCAAAATATCTATAATGTGTTTTCATTCATAAACATGTTTGTTGATTGAAGATTTTAAAGTTTCAAATATCTGAAAAGACAAATCCAATATCTTACTCTGTTCTCATTAGGTCATCCCTAGTATATAAATACCTTCTCTCTGCATATTTCTAGATAGGAATCTCATGGCACTGCAAATCAGTCCACACATTCTTCAATATTTCTTCATCTAGAACTTAAAATTGTATCTTAATAATTTATCTTATGAACCTGTACAAATGTCTAAGATGTTTTACTCAATAGCTGTTTTTGTAAAAATGATATAGCTCACACATTTTATTTCCACTGAGAATCCACTCTTTACTGTTTCTTACATGATATAAAATAGATCAAAGACTATTTATATATTTATATCTAGTTTGTTCAATTCAACTAACTGAAAATTTATTCAGACCCTTGAGATCCATGTTTTTTTAAATAAGAATTTTAATCAAAATACACTTAATTGAATTATCCTAAAGTTATAAAATTTCTCAAATTATTAAATTGTACAATGCCTAGTTGATCAGTTTTGAAATTTATTATTTTTAACAATGAGGATGAACCAAGAATGTACCAGGTTCATAAAACAAGCAATTAAATAAATCAAAATTGTGACATAAGCACTCATTTTTCATTACAGTTGATAGATTATCTTTCAGTAATAAGTATGCCATCAAGGCAAGCTTCATTTGTCTTATTTAAACCACTTAAATTGAGCAGAATGAACTGTTTGATATATTTTACTACTGTTCCTCTATGTCTACAATACATCTTAATTTGTTAATACTATATGTATTTTAAAATTCATAGGCAGAACCAAACTAACCAAAGATAAATGTGAGCCCATTATTTTGTTAACTGTTATATTTATTTATAACACATAACAACCTGCTTATTTTCATAAGTTTATTTAAGCAAAACAAGAAATTTTCTAGACAGTTAACATAGACAGTCATTACAGGCACTTATTGAGTTAATACTGGCTGCGGGTGAATGAATCAGTTGTACATATCCATGGCTTTTAAGGCAGAGCTTTCACACCAGTAACTGATAGTCAGGTAACTTCCAAGATGGTAGCCACCAGTACTCAGGTATTGACAATTACACACTAACAACATTACTATTAAAATTATGGAGAAAATCTATTTGTTAAACAAGTATTTTAACTTTTAAAAAGTGGTTCCCTATCTTTTTTCAGAGCTTGTGCCTCACATTCCTGATGGACTTGTAACCATTTTTCTTCATTGTCTTGTATTCTTTCTTAAATAAAATTTACTACAATACCCTCTTTAACTCAGATTCTCATTTCATGAAGATAAGTAATAAAATATCTAGTTCTTGGCTAGCTTGTATTATCTTGTTTAAGAAGAGCTATTTCTAAGACAATGTAAAATGGGTATGTTCTATTTTTTTGAAAACAACTATCTTACCTTCAACTTAGGTCATGTGGGAAATCGTGGAGGTTAAGGTGGACCATCAACTTACTGGATTTGGGATTCAGCTGAAGTATTAACAAAGCACTTCGCTGTGTATGTCTAGTCACTGACGGACATGTAAGATCTACATCTGGTTCTTTGCCCCTTGCTCTCAGGCACTTGTCCCCCTGCTCTACCTCATGCCTGCTAAGGACTGAGCAGACTTGATCTTCCAATCCCTTCTGACATGATGCTTCTGCCTTGAGCCAGGCAATGGTGGATTGAGTCCTCTGGACGCACAAGCAAAAGTAAACTTCTGTCAAGTTGTGTGAATCAGTAATCTGGTCCCTGCAACAGGACAGCTGACTAATACAGAAGTTTAATCTATCTTGTATTAATATTGAATACAGAAATACTAGATTTCAAAGGTCTCTCCTAACTCTGATCACTTTTGTAAGCACATATGTATAACTGAGTCATCTGGAATTAAACTCATATTTTATTTTATTTTATTTTATTTTATTTTATTTTATTTTATTTTATTTTATTTTATTTTATGTCTTTTTGAGACTGGTCTCACTATGCAGTTCAGGCTGGCCTTAGACTCACTTTGTAGCTCAGGCTGGTCTCGAACTCACACCAATCCTCCTGCCTCAGCCTTCCAAGTGCTGAAATTACAGGCATGCGCCACCACACCCAGCTACATATTTTATTTTAAATAGGCAAAAGAAGAACATAACATGAATTCAGGCAAATTTGATTTACTAGAATAAGTAGTGTTGAGAACTTAGCCTCATGGTATTATACATAAGAAATCAATAATGTACCTACCCAGAGACCATTAAATTTATGTAGATGTCTATAGCTAAGTTTCATTTGAACTCAATTCATTTATGAATTAATATTTAAGTAGTATAATTATAAAAATATTAAACTCTATAACTTTAGTTATTCTATAATTAAATAATAAAATGAGGGCATTATTAGGAATTAATGACAAGAAGAAATTAGGCTTGATAAAGCCTCTGTATGCACCTGAGTCATACTTGATTCATATTTAATCTTCCTAGAGCAAATAAAACTTATAGATAACTACTGACTAAAATAATCCATATATGTAACACAAGTGTTCATGATCATTTGCACCTTGAAAAAAATTGAAATTTCTTACTTTGAATATTTCAACAGGACTTAAGGAAGTTAAAATAAATCATAACTCATCCAGTCCAACTGGGATAGAATTTAATTGGAAATTTTAAACTATTGCATTAGCCGCAGCAACAAAAAAATGATTAGATTCAAACCATATATTCTTTGAAAGAGAAGAAAAAAAAAACCTAGTTATATAAGTAACTTTGGTATCCGCAATTTGAAAGTTATTATTCTGTATAATAGCTGAAAGTTATTATTCATCTATTCTATAATTTGAGGATATTCACTCTAGAAAGAGTTGGAAACTATCTAGATTTGATAAAGATAAAATTATTTTGAGGGACTAGTTTCTTGAATTAGTCATTGAATTGTTAATGAAAGATTCAGAGACTACCATGTTCCACCCTCAGTCTTCCTATGCAATAATTTTATAATAATGAGTACTCTTTACAGCATTTGTTCATTTGTTTAATAGAACATGAATACATTCAAGATAGTTGAAAAGAATTACTATGATGAAAAATGACATAATTACTCTACTAGAGTTACTTAAATTTATAAATAATATAGCTGATAATTTTATTTTTGTTCCATGAGTAAAGATAAAACTACTATTTAAAATAATAATTATCTTATTATTGTATTCTGTTCATGTCAATGCACTGACAGATCACTGAATTTTCTTAAAAGGAGACAAAAAGTCCTAGACACTTTATCTAATTCAACCTCAATTCATTCAAGGAATATTTCCAAGGCACCTGAAATGAGCTAGGTTTGAGGGAAAATGTTTTAACAAAACATAACCCTAAAATGCCATAGGCTAAGCTAGACAGATTTCACCTGTAGCACGTGTGTTAGCCTGTGAGGAAATTCCTAACAACATAAATAACAGATGACGGATTAACTTCCACAATGAATAAAGACATTTATGAATATATGAAAGGGCAAAAAATGTTCAAAAGCAAGAGAAAAAAGTAATGACTTCTTCACAAGGGAAATACAAATGTTAACAAAAAGAATCTCAAAACAAAAATATCTTTCTTAGTAGGAAAGCAAAAAAAAAAAAAAACTGATTATTCACGTAAATATGCATACAAATATAAATATGTGCATGTAAGTATATATATATATATATATATATATATATTGAAAAGATTGATAATCTAGAGTAATCATAGTATATCATAAGTGCATACTTTCTGGGAGTTAGAATTAGGTCTTATTTCCATTGCATCTACAAAAATAAAATATAAATATCCATTAACTTAATAAATTACTGCCATACATATACATGAATGGTAACTAATACTTTATACTATTTGAATGCTTCTTATTTACAACGCATTATTCTAATTGCTTTACATTTAAATCTGAATTTTTTTGAAGGGGAAAACTGGGCATTGAACTCAGGCCCTTGTGCTTGCCAGGGAAGTGCTTTTTCTACTGAGCCATCTTCTTGGCCCCTTCAATTTTTTTTTTTCAATATATTTCTTATAGGGTCTCACTATACAGTTCTGACCTGCAGTGATCCTTTTGCAGCCTCCCCATGGCCAGGTTTACAGGCCTTATGGGCGTGTGGTACCACACTGGAACTTGATAGTTGGCTCAACCTGCCCAGGAGGTGGGGCTGTTGTGACCAATGGTGCCCAAGATTGAATTCTGGTCCCTGCATTTTCCTAAGCAGGCACTTAGTCTGCTGAGTCATTTTGCTGTTCATAATTTGAAGAAAGTTTATGGGCAAGACTCTTTTACTATAATTTTTATTTTGCAGCAATGAGATTAAGGGCAGAAGGTTTAAGTCAAGAGATGCTAAATATAGCAAAAATCTAACCCAGTCAGTTTGTCCCCAGAATGCTCCTCAACATTGCTACCTGGCTCAGAAATTCTTAACACTGTCACTTTGCTTAGAGGGAACCTCTCAGCTTCACAAAGAAGTTGTTATAAGAACATGTCTATAGTTTTTTTGTAGTAGTAGAAAACTGGAGTCTTGGTTAACTGACAATGTCAGTAGGATTAAATGAGGTGTGATCCATGCATAAGATGTAATATTTTTTGTAAAGTGAATTGATATAATCTTATGTGAATTAAATGTAAAATGTTACAAGATATGTGATCGAATAGAGAAAGTCAAATTTCTCTGTCTCTGTTCCATCCTCTCTTCCTCCCTCCCTTTTTCTGTATGCCAAAAAATTCATGGGAAAGTATTTGAAGTAGATAAGGAGGTAGTGATTAGAACTCATACTATAGTTACCATATGTAAGTTAAAAACAGTTAAATTAATAGATTTGTGATTAATGATCTCATAAACGCTAACAGAAAACAGTCCTATATTCACACAGACTTGTGGAAGGAAGACCATTTAAAAATGCATAAATGCTCAGCGGACTAAGTGCTTGCTTAGGTAAGCGCAGGGACCAGTGTTCGATCCTTGGTTCCCCCAGCCGCGCCGGCCCCGCCTTCGGGTGCGCTGAGCCGGCGATGCAATCCGGGCGCGGTGGCGCGCGCCTGTAATCCCAGCACATGGGAGGCAAAAAGCAGGAAGATTGCTATGGATGTGGGCTGCATGCATAGTGAGACCCTGCACCAAAAAAAAAAAAAAAAAAAAAATGCATAAATGATAAAATATTGTAACTGTAAGGAGTCATTCAAGTGTTGTGGACATTATACAAATCTGATTATAAATGATAAAAAAGAGAACAATAAGATCTTAGATGGTATTTCATGCAGAAGTGTTACCATTCTTTAACTCTTTAAATACTGTTTTAGACATATGCCAAAACCTGAAAGTTGGAGGGAGTATGTGGAGCTTCTGATCCTGAATTCAGTTCCTCATGGCAGGTCTGAAGAACTGTCAGTGATGGGTGAAGCCCTCCTAGGAGAGGCAGAATAAAAGGGGCAAGGGCTGGGTCTCACATGGCCTCCTGGGCCCTGTGCAGGACTGTGATTTATGTTCTTTGAAAGGTTGTCAAAAATGGGGAGCACACGAGATTAGGTCATGGGATGCTCCTCCAGCAGCTCTGTAGGGATGGGTAAAACGTAGTCAAGCCTTGAGGAGGTGCAGAAATACAAATAAATATCCTTAATATATTAAAAATGTAAAATAATAATTGATTCAAAATTCTGCTGATTGATCATAACAAGGAAAAACACTTTTCTGTCCAGTATGAGAATACTGAGCACAATTTCAGTTGTCATCCCTTATTTTAATAAGCTGCATTTTAAAACATCACATAGATCAAGGAATTGAATGCCATATGACTTAGAACCTGTTTCTCTTTATATCACATACACAATGATATCAGGATTGATCATGCAGAAAAGAATTTAGTAAATAATAAGAACTTAGAATTCACAAGTACAAAGGTACTTTTCTTTCAGAAGTACTGTATTTTTTTCAGATGAATTTTTGTTATATGAACCAAAACCTAATACTCTTAGAATATTAAAAAAAACTGCATGCTACACATTTCGCTAGAAACATCAAATCTGTGGTTATGAAATTACCCTGGAACAAGAATTTTATGATTTATAAAGAAATTGGGCTCTATCTGATTATAAAATATTATATCTATTTTTTAAAAAATCAGCATGCCAAAAAAATTATATTTATTCATACAAATTTCATTAGCTAGAAATAAATATAGGACTTAAGTTTTAATAAAGATCCAAATATTCTGTTCAGGAAGACTGCCTTAGACAAGCTGATTTTTCTGAGTTATTTTTAAAAAGATTAACAATTAAGGAGTTAAGCTTCAAGAGAAGTACAAAGATTGTTCTTTAAATGTTTAGCTTGTGTTACTATTGCAAGTAATATTCCTAAGGAAAATAAGCTGTTTTTTAGCTACATATAAATACCTTAGAGGTTCGTTTCAAAAGTCTTTAAATTTTATTTTTAGTTCATTTCTACCCAAATGAGATCGCACTAAGGACAGATGTTACTAATCACTGTGTTTATCATCCAGTTAGAAGTCCACCTCTCTAAAGAAAGAAAACCAATATTTATAGAAGAGCCAGCATTTCAAATGTATGGTGAGTGTTATGACTATACACTAAAATTCCTAATCTTGGGGTGGGTACATAGCTCAGTAGAATAAGCACTTGCCTAGCAAGCTCAAGGGCCTGAGTTCAATCCCTAATTTGCAAAGAAAAAGAATCCTAATTTTTTTGCCTCTGTACAGTAGAGAAGACTGTTAGCATTTGTAATGGAGTGTTCTGTGAAGAACAAATTCTGCTTACATCATTTCATTTCAAAAGATTTGCTGGAACAATTACATTGGCTCAAACTGAAACAGCCCAATTACTAGGAGAAAGTGCCTCAGGCTTTAAGATCTACTGGGCTTTAAAAATCCATGATGCTGTAGTATTCACATTCTTAAACAGACAGCCAGAAAGAATACTAAGCAAATGTTAAAAATCTATTTTTCCACTATTTCAAAATGATTCTATTTCTTATATTCATTTAGGAGACATAATTAAACTCTTCAACTTTTTCAATATTGCTAAATGGTTATTGTGTATGAAGAAAGACAATTAGAATGTGTAATACATATTATGAAAAAAGCTAGATAAAAGCAATTTGTACATACAGCAATTTATAGATTCTTTTTACTGTATTGGTGTAGGATCTCACTATGCAGCTTGGACTCATAGTGATCCTCCTATTTTCAGCCTCCCCAGCACTGGGATATTAGGCATACTCCACCACACCTGGTCTCGGTGGCTGGCTCAGCTTGCCCAAGGGTGGGGCTGGCTTGGCATGGGAGCAAGGTTCAAACCCCACCTCCTGTGCCTGCCTAAGCAGGCTTAGTTCACTGAGCTATCTTGCTGACCCTTAGGTCTCATTTTTAAATTAATCTAGGCATTACTGAGTTAAACAAAAATCAACCGGTGACAAAATAGACAAAAATCAATAGGTGACAAACTAGTCTATTTTACTTAATGAACTCTTGCATTATACTACTCCATAAGGTATTTTATTACATGCTCTAATTGTGCTTTTTTAAACTTCTATATTAGCACAAGAGCATAAGATTATATTATGGTGCACAAATGTTACTATGGCAAGTAACACTGTAAGTGCATAAGTAAGCCAATGGGACATTATCTACTATTTAGCCTTCACTTTTTTATCAGTGGTTCTTTAAAGAGGGCTGAGTCAGAAAGGTAAAGTCAAAGTCTCCTTGCTCACTTGGTACAATTCCTATGAATTCACTCTCATATGAAGCAGACATTATGGGAATTCAACAGAAGGGAAAAAATAGAAGTGGTTATTTTTAAAATTTACTTATTCATCTGTTCAACTACCATTCTAGTTAATAAGAGAAGATTAAAAAATGGTAAGGTTGGTAATCACTAGAAATGCAAGGCTGAACCACTTTTAATACAGATACAAATATCTGCATTAAATACAGCTATCTGTAGCAAATGCAGATAGACAGCATCATTTAGAAAGAATGACTAAACACCTCCACAGCTTAAGGAAGAGATGCTTCCATTCCATAACTGGTAAACTATGCTGGTGATATTTTAAAGCATAAATTGGAAAGAAGCAAAGCTGTCAGTATATAGTTCACTAAGGCCCATCACACAACAGTGTAAATGGAGCATGAAGTTTGTTTAACAGAGGCTCTGATATAAACAGTAGAAACCTCACAAATCACATTGAAAAAATTAACAGATTCATAGATGCTTCTGGAAAAAAGAGAAAGATTTACTTAGTCATTCACTAATATAGCTTCCTCGCATAATTTTTTGTAAATACTTACATGCATGTGTGTGGTATGTTCAAGTACATTAAAGTGTAAGATTCTTTTTTTTTCAGTACCAGGGATTGAACTCAGGATCTTGCAATTGCCAGGCCAGTGATTATTATACTGCACTATCTCCCTAGCCTAACGTGTATAATTCTATGTGTGCACAGTTATACATACCTGGATTTGCCCTTACCATAAACACATAAACTTTTCTCTTCAAAAAATTACACATTGCTAAAGGAGATGCAATATCAAAAACTCAACAATTCTAAGTAATAGCAAAACAATTCATGACTTTATTCTAAGGTACAGAAACCAACAGACTGTATAGCCTAAATAAATAATAGCTAAATAATTGTTATCATACAAATGACAGGTTTTGGACTTATTGAACAAAACCCTCTTTCTCAGTTTTTGAATGAACTGAAATACGCCCAGGGCTAGAGCTGCATGAGGTATCCAGTTCTAGACTCTGGCCTACTTTTATTATTCATTTTTCACTGACAAGCAGTTTACTGTTGAATGCTTTTATTTCCTTTCCCTTGTCCATCCTATGGCAGCAGGCCTACCATGTTCGGCAATGGTGATGGCAAGAATTAGGAAAGCATAAATGCTCTTGTGAAGTTCCTACACATTTCTAGAACATTCCTCACATGTACTCTTCTTGTATTCTAAGGTGCCACTGTGGATTTAAATGAGTGCGTTTTGTAAGAATAATAACTTTCCAAGTGAGATTTATTGTTGTGTAAAATGTCTGCGTTTCAGGATATAACAACAATCTCTATAACATTATTAGCTCCAGATAGCAGACTTTACTATTCTAAATTTAAAAGTTGTAATTTCATTATACATTGAGAAATAGATTTTATCATTTATATGCCTTTTTCACTCAAGGTACAAGTATACCAAAAACAAACATGAGAGTCTGGGAAAATATCTCCCCAAGTTTTTTTTTTTTTTCTTTTGGTTTGAATTAATCAATTAGTTAAGTAATTTTTTATTCTGAACAATTTATCTCAAGGAAACTAGCAGCCTTGAGAACATGACCAGGGGCCAGCCAAATAGATCAGTTCCTGCAAGCAGGCTCAGGGGCTGGAGGTTCGATCCCTGGGGCGCGCTGAAATGGCTATTGAGACTGGTGTGGTGGTGTGTGCCTGTAATCCCAGCTCTTTGGAGGCTATAAACAGGCAGATCACTGTGAGTCAGATCTAGTAGTGAGACCCTGAACACCCTGTAGATCCTTCCCTAAAATACAAAAAGAAAAAAGAAAAAAAAAAAAAAAACAGAACCAATAACAAGGTGTCTTTAACCTGTCTCATACTCTACCCTCCAATGGTATAGGAAGAACTTTCTGCAGAATTCCCAAGCTTCCGCTAGAGCTGGGCCTGCCTCTAGACTTGCCAAAGAAGATGTGAATATGTCTGGTGTCCCCCCTAAATGTCATTAACTAAACTGATATTTAAGAAAAAAAGGCAGAAGTCTGTCCTCAGAGGTAGAACTGGATAGACTTACAAAGTGCCCTAAGTCCTCTATTTCAGGCCCCAGAGAACCATTTATAATCCTTTGTTTGTTGCCCAGAGCCTGCCACAGACTTTGCCCCAGATCATAGGTGCTCCCCTAAAGAACACTTTTCCCGTCCCTACAGGAGAAGAGAGCAAGTTTCCGAATCCATTTTGGCCTAGTAGAGAGTCATATTCCTTTGATTTATTCCTTTGCTGTAAATTTTCTCCTTTCACACATGAATTTGTATTACTTTTTTCCCCTTTAACTTGTATTTACCCAGCTCATTCCAGCAAATTTTTAGAGAGTAGAGAAAAAAGGTCCCCTTGCCCCTAAATTAAGAACTTTTTACAAATAATACTAATTGTGGATGGATATAAAAATCTATTGTCACAGTTGTTCTTGCTCATATGTTTGAATGTAAGTTGTAGGCAGTCCCATGTAACACACATCTTTCCTCAGTTATGCATTTGTGCGTATTTGAACCTAAATATTCCTATTAAGTAATAACTTGAAATCAGAAAGGAAGTGACATCAAAAGAAAATGAAAGATTATATAAATGTCACTACCGTGCTGCAGATTTAACACGTTCTTTCTGAACTTAGCTCTGTGAAAAAATGGGCTGGATTTGTACTCCAAAAGAAACATCCCTACCTGTGAAGTAGGGCTCCTGGCCTTAGGTTCTTGAGTCAGAAGAAGCTCAAATATGTGTGAAAAACTCCCAGTAATCACACATGAACACATACAATGCCCTCTTTATTTTGCCTTAGGTGAATTTTAGAGCTTAACATAAACATTCACACTATTGTTTCTTTCAATCATACTTGTCTATAAAAGAAGAATTTAATTGCCTTACAGATACAGTCAAACATCAGATCCAGTCAACTATAAGTCAAACTGGGTTTTCTAATCCACATGATATATCCTCATTATATATGCATATTATATGAAAAAGTAAACATGACTTAAAGCTATCAAAATGGGAACATGTTAAAATTATTTTGTCAATAGAATTATATTTCCAAAAAGTGTATGCTTTGTCTTTTTATCCTTTAAATTCAAGGCACATGTTTTTGCCTTTTTCTGGTAAGTTGTCTTTTTTTATACTTCTACTTTTTAGCTTTTCTATAGAATAAGTAACATGGAGTCTATAGAATAAGTAACAAGAATACCTAGAGAACTTTTTTTTAAAAAAAAAATAAAAGCTCACCATTCAGTAAGGAATTGTTTTTTATTTTTTTATTTTTATGTGTTTAGTACAGGATCTACACAGCCTCACTACACAGATCTGACTCATCATGATCCCTCTGTTTATAGATTTCCAAACACTGGGATTAAGATGCATGCCACCAGGCCCAATCTCAGTCTCAGTCGCCATCTCAGTACTCCCTGGGAGCGGGGACAGCTGGGCACAGGGATCAAATCCAGGTCTCCGCATCTGCCTAGGCAGGCGCTTTAATCCGCTAAGCTATCTGGCCAGCCAGTAATGAAGTTTTCTACAAATGAAATTTTTTGGACTCCTAATTTTTTTCCAAGTTTAGAAAAAAATAAGGAAAAAAATGATGTTACTCAAAATTTCATTATTCATTGATAGCCTATTACTTTTATTTCTGTATACATTATTTTATCACTAAAATTAGGGTAACATCATTTTTTGGATAACATCATTTTATATTATTTTTACTTAGACTTATTGATGAGTATTGTACTATCATTTCCTTTCAAACATGAATTTCCATATCAATATACTCTTTCTTCTGCTTCTGATGTTATTTAATAGTTCCTTAACTTGGATATTTACCATAACAGGTCAGCAAAACATTCCTGTTCAAACACACATAACTTTGCAATTGCCTTGATAAGTGCTAATTACTTCTCAGTGTCTCTGTGCTCTGCTTGCTCTGCTGTTGTTGAGAAACAAAAGACAGACTGAGAGACAGAGAAAGAGAGAGGCACATGTAGGCACCTGAAAAAGTCTCTTTCATTTAAGTAAAAATTGACAGTGTAGAATATCCTATGTATTATTTTCTGCAATATTATGGTAATAAATAACACTTTGTAAACAAGACCTACGATGAAACGTATGAATTTTATTTTCCCTCATAAAGGGGCAAAAATGCCAGAATTGCATACCTGGGGAAATGATGTAGAAGAAGTCTTTAAACTCATCCATCCAGACTTCTGCCAGTCTGCGGTTGTTCTTATTGATGACATGACCAGTGCCACCAGGGAAAGTGTATGGGGTTGCCTTCCGAAAAACATGACCCACGTGGGAGCAAGTCACAATTTCCAAAGAACCTCCACACTGCCAAATCTGGAACAAAAAACAATTGTTTTACGACAAGCACTACAAATAATACAATAATAATGTTTTTGAAAACTAAAGCTTAAATCAGTACCTCAGACCTTATGTTTCAAAGAAACATTGGACAAGACACAAAGTACAGAATCAGTACTCTTCTATTTGACAGAAGAGCCTAATTTGTAATATCTCAATACATTTACAAATTTGTAGCAATGGATCATCACAATAAAATATAATTGTATTCATGCCATTTTGTTAGACCATCTAATTTCCAGTTTCAAGTGCTTAATTGCTATTTAACAGATATTTTGTAGACATAATTTGCCATATAAATAAATTTGTACATTTTCAAATGTAACATAAAAACTTAATTTAATTTCAGAAAAAATCATTCCATTTTAATCCACTCAACTAGAATTTTAAATGATAATTCCTTCTCATTTTTAGGTTTTTGGATATTTGTTCTCAATGAAATAAGTTGGGATGCATTTATATGAGTGAAATACCCATATATTCTTCAAAATCTACCTGCAAGATACTTTTTTCTCTGCCAAGATTGTTGGCATATACTTCTAATCTCAGAATTTGGGTAGCTGAGGTAGAAGGAACATCAAAATTCAAGGCCAGCCTTGAACACATAGTATGCTGACAGATAGCTTGAGTCACAGAGTTTTAAGCCCTTGTCTCAAAACCAAATCAGAAAATAATTCATCTTTTATAGGATGCCCCAAAACAAGATGTACTACTGTAACTACATACTATTGTATGTATTTTTTACTTTAAACATAGTTTTATACTGTACTATAATAAGCAGTAGTTTACTTCATTGTCTCTTCTTTAAAGCCATGAGCTATTAAAAGACATATATTACCTGATAATCTATGATTTGTTGTGCATTTGAGAGTAAGCACTATCTAAATTGTTGAGAAAATACTTATCATTGTATAGATTATATCACTAGAGTGCATTCCCAGTGGGTATGTGCCTACACACAGTTGGCCTTTACCCATACATAAGTTATGCATCTGTGTATTCAAGTATGAATCAAAATTTTAGAAAAAAATACATCTGTACTCAACATGCATAGGTACTTCTGTCCTTGTTTCTTAAAACTACAGAATAACAGCTATTGCAAAGAATTTATATTAAGGTATCTATAAAAAATAGCATAGATTGTTTAAAGTGTATAAAAGGATATGCAAAGATGATCTGAAATTATATCAATATATATAACTGACTTGAGCAGCTACAAAAATATAAATGATCTTGGAATGAATCTGTCTACGGATACTGAAGGAATGGCAATATATACAAAAATAAATATTATTTATATATGTTAAAATCATATATATATATATACATTTGTTATATATATATATGTATATATGCTGCAAGTCTTATGATAAATAAAGGTAACTGACTTTACAATGTGGAAATTTTTTGAAAGTTTTAAAGCTTTATTTTGAAACATGGCAACAAATTCAAATTCTGAAGAACAGAAGATTCCCTTTACCTGTTACTAAGATTCCAGCAATAGTAATATCTTACACAGCAATAATGTAATATCAAGCCTAGAAATTAATATTGGCATATTATTAACTTGAGTACAAAGTATCATGAATATATATATATATATATATATATATATATATATATATATATATATATATATGAAATAATAAAAGGGTATTCATCAGTGTTCAAGAGGCTGAGAATTTGACCAGCAAGTCATGAGCATAATCAATATATTCTTAGGTTATTTTTCTTGGCCATAAATGGTCACATTCTACTGTCTCTTTCCAACAGAAAGAATTCTGGTCTGTTCCTCCTCCTCCTCCTCTTCCTCCCCCTACTCTTCTTCTTGCTCCTTATTTTAAGAAAATCACTTCTATGTGTATTGAGGTCCCAACTTTATGGCCTCATTTAATTTTCAGTTAATTCTTACAGGCATATCTTATTCACTTTGCTGTGACTGAGACACAAACCTGGACTTCAAGAAAGGATCATTTTGGCTCATGATATTCAAGGATTCAGGCCACAGTAGCTCAGGTTCAAGGAGGCAACACCTTGGTAGAAGGCCTGGTTGAAGGAAAGCTGCTCATCTAAAGGCCTTAGGGAAGGAAAGCTCCTGCAGGAGTCAGGAGAGTACTACACCCTCCTTCTCAGCCCTCTGGTGCAGGCTCTTCCAGCCAGGCCCCATCTCACACAAGCAATCTCACCTGCTGAACTTCTTGGTAAAATAAGCCATTGATGAGTAGAGCACCCCATTATCCATTGAATTCCTGTATGTCCAGCCTTTGACCACATGAGAAGTTTGGGTAGACATTATAGACATAAGTGATAACAAATCCCAGTATCCAAATACAGCAGTAATACCCAAATAGGGGTATTACTGCTAAAAATATGAATTTTGAGATAATGTGATTCAGTCAATAGCATGAGCTCACTGTTTCCAGTGTCACTATCTGGCTGCTAATCCATACCTCTTGTCCATCAATTGAAAAATTATCTTGTGGTTTTGCTTGTTGTGTTAGTGCATTAATTTTCCAAAGAAACTAGGGCGGTTTTTACAACTTACATTTCATTTTACTTCTAAGTATCCAATGATTTTTTTCATCACAATGTGAACATGAATAAAATCTTTTAGTGGGGCCTCTAAGACCCAATATGATTCTCTTGCTCTGTAAATATGGCCATATTGGCTTTCTGTCATTTCCTAGCAAAACATACTCATTTTACACATGAAGGCCTCAACACCTGCTATTCTCCATACTTGCTCTACAGTTCTGCTAAGGATGTCTGTGTCTCAGGCTTTGGCATCTCATCTTTATTTCATCAAAGAAATCTTCCTTAATTGCCACATTTCAAGTATACCCATCCATTGATTTTGTTCAATAGAAGCCGCTTTAGTTCACTCATTGTTAAGCACAATCTATAATGTATTTATTCACATTCCTATCTAGTTTATTTCTCCAACTTGAATACAGATGCTAAAAGAGACATAGAAAAGGTTACTCATATTTTGCACTGCTGCAAACAAGCAGAATGTATGTACATAGTAAACACCATTATACTTTTTGATGAAAAATTAAAATTAACCAACAAGGTTAACAGAAAAATGGCATCCCAGGCTTACAATTCCAGAAGCTATACTTTGGAATGATATTGAATTATATTTTTAATAGAAATATTTTTGAGAGTAAAGTATGGAATGAAATCCTTTCAAATGCTGTGCATACTATTGCACAAAGCTTGAGGATTGAAAATATTCTTTGGAGGTCGTACCACAACAAACAACAATCAGAAATGCTTCATGTAAAACAGTGCACTATGTTATTCCATCTTAATTATTAATATGTTCTCAAAGATGAGTGTTCAACAGTACATTAATCTCTCTCTTTAAAAAATGATCTAGTAAAGCACTTAAGCATTCATACTGTGAACAGGGCTTTCCAAAGAAAGGGCTTCCCAAATTCAGAAGAAATAACACATTATATGCTGTATATGCAAGAAATTTAAGGTATTTCTGTTATGTTGAAAAATTCAGTTAGTGGTAAGAAGGCTTTTTCTCCACTTGTATGGAGTAGGCACAAAAGAAGGCTTTTTTTTCTCCTTCATAAGCCAAAAGGGGAGCCAACTGCATGCAGGTCAGGTTTGGCAATTGCTAAACAGATATCATAGGCTAATCCCAGTGCTGCCTTCAGAAGGGAGCAGAATTTGTTCAGAATGCTCTTGGCAAAGTTTCAAGTGTGAAGATAACACCATGCTAGCAAAATAGGAAATTGCTTCCAAAGTTGAGAACACTGAAAGTGTGGTTAGGGTTTGTTGTACAGCCTGCTCCTCAAAGCAGTTAGGTATAATGTTATTGTGCTTTGAATGATGTGATCTTTAGCTAAAACTAGACAAGACTTCATGGGTATTTGGAGTCAATTGAACATGGAACACGGAAAAAAAAAAATCTATGAGATGAATAAAATGGCAGATCAGTAATGAAATGCACTATAGAGAAATTTTGGTGAGGATGCCATGGAATGAGAGACGAAGTAATCTATCTTCCAAAGACTATTGGATAGCACAGAGGATGGAGTTTGAAACTAGACACAGCTGTGAGCAAATACTGATATTGTGAATGGGAGATACACACATGGGTGGAGGCCACCAGACACAGATGGTACCACACTGAGCCAACAGTATCTAACCTAGTAGGTGACATCTGCAATTTCTCTAGCCATCTTATTTGGCATAGCTGCTGGCAGAGAGAATCCTCAGAACTCTGCCCTGCCCTATTTCTAGCTCCTCTGTCAACACGGGCTTTATGAGAAAGAGAATCTCAGCTATGTAGCTAATATGAAACTAGTGCTTTACACTTTTCATGAGATTTTCCAATTTCTGAAAGTCTCAAGTGTTAAGAAAACTTGGCCCCAGTAAAGTGACATTAGATTAGAAAGGGCTATTCTTCACAGCATGAAACAATGACAGGAAGAAAATACTAAAACATTGTAACTGTAAATTCACTAACTTCAGTCTAAGTCCTGGGGTGCATACCAGTAACTGACCATTGTCTTTTGGTTTTCACATTTACCTCTTTGAAAGTATGGGTGAGCACTGAGGTTGTGTAAATGAGCTGCCCAAGGCTCATTACTTTTCCTCTTATCATTTCCTGGCCCTATCAGGGCTTGTAGGCTTACTGGACTGATATTAGTACCAAAACACAGAACATGATACGAACTAATGTGGCATCTTGGCAATTAAGAAGACTGCAGGAGCTATAAAGGTCACTCTGGCCTTTTCCCACTATATACACCAGAAACATGGTAATGTAGGAATTTTCTGTGCTATCTGAACTAAAACCTATATATATTTACATATTGATTTAATGTTACAAGGAGATTTTGTAGGTATACACTATACATACAGGCATAATGCCCCAAAATGGCTGTTGATTTCTAAAACAGAAGAAAAATCTTCTCACAACTTTCAGAATTAAGACAGTTATTAAATATATTTAGCAGAGTTGCATAGAAGCAGTGGCCACTGTTCAATGACTCAGACACTATGAGCTCATGACAGCTTACTCCTGAAATATTGCAAGCACTTCTTCCAGTGGCCACCTGTGCACACAGAGTGTGCTCATAAACACTCAGTCTACGTTTGCAGGTCAGGTTTTTCCCCCTAAATTTACATGAAAATAAAAACGTTAAGGTATGAGTAAGTACTTATGTATATAACTTAAATTAATATCTGGTCATAATCATGCTAAGATAATATAAAAATAAGAATTAAAACTGATGAAGTATTTACCTAATATTTCCCATGTGCTAAGTCTGGTGGATAATGTGAAGGAATTAAGACATTAAATGTTCCTATAAAATAATATAGTTAAATGTTGAAGTTGATACAATTCAAATTGTGTGGAGTATCTAGTGATTATCTTGAAAATACCCTTTACTGTACCAAGCAGATATTCTGTAAGGAAATAAGCAAAGAGATGTATTACATTCACACTCCCACTTTCTCTACCTTTTTAAAAATTATGTTAAGTCTTTGAAGATTTAAGCTTTGCAGTGCAAGGTAATGGTAATACTTACTTTCAAGGCATTAATAAAAGGTTACACATAAAATACCATACCTGATCTTCATATAGGGTAAAGTAAAATGTTACTTATTAAGCATTTAAATTTTGTTGCTACTATTTCTATTATTACCTATTTCTTACTTTTAAAAATATTTTACAACTTAAAAAACTTTACCTTTCTTTAAAATTATATCAGTCTCTAGGGCTTTGGATACATAGTGGTGAATTTAAAAAAATAATCAGTTAGTTTCCAATTAGAATACTACATTTGTTCTCTAAATAGGATCAACTGAATTAAGCATGATGTCGCATGCACAAGAACAGGTGATGCCTGAATTACTTTGTGTCACTGGGCATGTCTGACTGCCTTTTACTAGGTTTACAAGAGATTAACATTTATATACTTTTCTAAAGTAAATTTGATCATGCATAAAATATGAACTGTTCTTTTATTTACAGACAACTGAAGTTAGCTGCTTGTCTTTGTTCCCAGATATTTTTATGAGTCTTTTGATGATGGAGAAGGTTGTTAATCAAAATGTGAAATGTCCATTGCTCATTTGATTATCTGCTGGATTTTATTTCTCCAGCTAAAAAACAATTAGCTAACATACATTATCTTTCCATTTTTTGACACCTACAGCAGTGACATTTTAATTAAGGTTCATAAACTTTATAAACTCCAACTTCACAACTCAGTTCTAGTGCTACTATTATTTCTAAATTTATAGCTGTTATGCAAACTAATATAGCTACTTGTTTTTATATGGATCATTATGTTCTCTGCCAAACCATAAACCTAATATCTCTGGCATGTAACCATTGCTTAATATAACCTTAATAAGAAACATAATATTACCCATAGAGACCAGGAAGCATAATACTTATGAAGTTTCACTTGAGGTCCTAAGATTACATTCAAGCCCTCCTCCCATTTACCATCAAGGAGACCTCAGTTATTTCCTTCTGTACTTAGTGTTTTAAGTAATTCTATGCAAATAAAAGGGTCCTCCCTACAAAGTTGTTGTGATGATCAAGTTAAACCAGTCCACATAAGGATAGTGAGCCCTTATTTAGAAAAATGGATTATGATGGAGAAAATAAAAGAGTTATTAGACTTATTGCAATAATATAGAAAAGAGATGAACATGATTTAGCCTAGGGTGTTGACAAGGCAGAGGCAAGTGATAACTCTGCACCTTTTAGAGAATTCAAATTAAGAATTAAAGTATGTGTTTCTCTTACAGTGTCCTCTTGTGAGAGCCTAGCTTAAGGAATTTTTACAATAAATATTTCTTGACTATGCTAGCTAACAATTATCTCAGTATCCACTAAATCATACACTCAGTGTCTACCTATATAATGCCATGTAGCTCTCAATTCTGTAGTTTTTTTCTGTTTTACCTTGCTAAATGTTCATAAATATGGGCTGGGGAGATGACTCAGTGGAATAAGTGCTTCCCAAACAAGCGCAAGGGCCTGAGTTCAATCCCCAGTTCCCCCAAAAATAAATAAGTAAAAGGTCATAAATAAGGTTATATACACGTGTTTATATATTTGTAAAAATCTTATTTAAATATAGGTGTCATATCTTTAAATATATTATTTCTTTGAGAAAAAGTATTACTTGGCGCCTCTTTGCATTTCTGCATAGAAGCTAAAATAAAGCGCTTCCTTGATTTTTGGACTTGCCTCCTTGGCATTTGATTTTTGAGTTACAACACGCAGGGCCCAGGAATTGAGAAAGGCTTCCTGGGACCCTGCCTGGATTCCTGCCGCCCTGCCCCACTTCCTGTTGACAAATCCCAGTCTTCACAGGAGCTGGATCTTTGCAGCTGCACCACTTTGGAGGAGCTCCAGTCTCCGTGACCTGCTCTTGTTTGCCTTGGAGCCATCGGAATAAGGACCAAGCCCTCCTCCAGTAACTGCAGGGTCTTGCCATGTCAACCAGTCCTTGAACTCACTGTGTAGCCCAGGTTGACCTTCAGCTCATGGACATCCTCCTGCCTCAACTTCCTGAGTGCTGGGACTACAGGTGTTGCCAGCCCCTGAGACCGGGCAGAGACAGCGCAGCCGACTCCGCCATCCTGCTCCATCCCGTCCGCGCCTGCCCAGCCCCAGAGACCAGCCTGAGACAGTGGCTGACTCCAGCGGCCTCCTGGATCCCGCGCCAAGCTCTCCCAGCGAGAGCAAATTTACAGGACTCACCAGGCTTCCCAGATCAGTGAGAGTGTGGTGAGTCTGAGGGAGAGCCTTTGGCTTTTTCCCACACGCGCTACGCGGATCCCTGTCCCCAACCCCTCCAAGCCAGTGACTGGCCTGAAACCTCAGGTCCCACTCACCAACACCTCCCCGGAACCCCTGACCTAAAGCCCACTGATTGAGTGGGAATTTCCCCGATTCTCTGGGCATCAAAGGTCAGTGAGTGTAGAACCTCTGGCCCGTCGGGCCGGAGATACATTTCCCAGGGATTAAGCTACCCGTCACCTCACGTGGCCCAGTGACAGCTCCAGGCACACTGTGCCAGAGAAACACTTCCAGGTGATTACTGGTCCCACCCCACAGCCCCAGACCCAGTGCAGGTCGGCCTGGAGTGAGAACTCCTAGCCTGCCACACCGGAGGGACATTTCTCAGCAATCCACGGTCCCAC
>PVKA01032586.1:0-25156 GCA_004027165.1 Ctenomys sociabilis
AGTCTTCTTTTTCACCATCTTTTTTTTTCTCTTTTTCCTTTTTTGTCTTTTCTTCCTTTATATTTTCTTTCTTGCTCTTTTTATCTTCTTCTTTTCCACTTTCAGCTTTTCCTTTATCTTTTTCTTTCTTTATGTCTTTATCATACTTCATTTTCATTACTTTAAGTGCTCGGTGAAAAAACTGTTTCTTTAAAAGCCTGTTGCAGTAGTCAACCATAGACTCTCTGGTTGTAAATAAAGCTTCCTCTCCTTTCTTGGCTTTTGCCCACTTTGAATCCAAAAGGCAATCCACTGCTTTTGAAGCAATAAAATAATCAACCCGGTGACCCATCATATTTGTGGACTTTGTTGGACAGTTGAATCGAAGATATTTGGCTACAGCCTTCTCTTCTTTAGATGGTTCACCAACTTCCTGGATCCGCTTCTTGTGTCGCCTGCGTTCCCTATATTTTTCTTCTATATAGGCAATCTAACACTGTGTTTAAGACCTGATCACCTGGTTTATGCCATGTGGAATTCCTATTTTTTGCCTCTGGTAGTATTGTGTTAGGCTAATAAGAATACTGTGTGATCTGTTCCTTACCTTGGGTTGCTCGTTAATGAGGCTCTCGTGAGTTCCCATGTGCAATTATCCACTTTAACAGAATGATGTGCTTTCCTGCCTGGGATTCAATTTGGTTACATCATTATTTCTCCTTAGTAGTTCAATTTCCCTTGGAGAAGACAATGTTAATGACATGATATGATAGTGTTTATTCCTAGTGACTTGAATCAACATTAACTTATTTGTTGGTAATAATTTGTTGATCTGGCTATTCAGTTATTGTTGTGATTTGAAAAAAAATGTTCTTCTGGTAATAAAAGCTGGGGTAGTTACAGCAATACATTAGAAATAGAAACTGGGTGAAGGTAATACAAACTACTCATGATACTGTCATACTAAAAGGAAGAAAATAGTACTGATGGGTAGATTTAAATTGTAACAGAAGTCCATTCTACAACTGTAATGTTTTAGGAAACTGGCACTCATTTACCTAGGACAGACACTAAAAGACACTAAAAGCCTCAGGAATTTAGGCTCACCAAAGCACATTTACTGTTTCATGGACAAGAACTAAAGATAGTTTGAAATAAATAAGTCTAGTTATGCTATAAAATGTAATGCTCCAATTTCCACATTTCATGCCAGAAAGATACAGCATTGAGGAAAAAAACAAGTTCATATCCACATAACTTCCTTCTCGAAAGTAGAATTAGGCTTTCTTCTGGTCCTTAGCATACAGTAACAGAGACAGGAAAGAGGGCATAGATTTTAATATTCTAATTCAGGGCTGGCCAGATAGCTCCATGGACTAAAGAGCCTACTTAGGCAGAGTGTAGCAGCTGGGGTTCAATCCCCAGCATGCCATGCTAGCCTCACCCCTGGGGCACGCTGAGATGGCGGTTGAGACTGCGTATGGTGGTACATACCTGTATTTCAACACTTGGGAGGCTGAAACAGGCAGATCACCATGAGTCCAATCTACATAGCAGACCCTATGGACCCTGAAGACCCTGTACTAAATTAAAAAAATTCTAATTCAAAGTTGAGTAACATTTTATGTATTAGGCCAAATGGTTAATACAGCATTGATTGTGGTTCAATAAATGAAATTGCAAACATGTAGTGTTGTGGTGTGGGTTTTTTTTTTTCTTTTTAATGGAACCAGGAGGTGTGGGGTTTTTGCAAGGAGAACAATATAATACAGAACACAATTTTCTAATAGTATTTTATAATGAATTATCTACAAGAAGTGGAGGAGGATATCTATCTACACACATAAACCCTAAAGACCCCAGTTGAGGGTCTAGATCCTAATATCCTGTGTGAGTTCATATGTGAACTTAGATCTCATAGAAAACCCTTCCACAAATAAAACTGGAGGCCTAGATCCCACAAGTGTGATGCAGGCCTGCTTCACAGATCTGTGCTGGAAAGGCCCTAAGTCCAGTGCTCAAAGTTAGAAAGCTGATGCCAGTAGATAAAGAACCTATATTAGCAGGCTGAGGGATCTGAACTGAAGCTAGGAAGCAATGCTCAAGGTAAGCACCAGAGCTTCCCCAGAGAAACCACAGCCATCCTCAGCAACAGTGAGGTCCTGAGCTTTTCCAATGATGAGGAAGGTTGAGTTCCCATCAGGAAAGACAATGCTACAGCTTCATGAGGTTGAGCAGTGCACCATCTTCCCCTCCAGCCAGGAAGTGATGCTCAAGGTGAGGACCAGAGCTCTTCCAAGTTCACTGGGAAAGCCAACATGACAAGGGCCTCTAGCAGGATAGTCCAAGAGAATTAGCAGCTTCCAACAGCTCCAACGGCTTCTTCAAACAGCACCCCTAATAGTGTTTTGGCAATTTCTTCTGTTCCGCCTTTTATATTGCTAGCAACGATTTTCACGGGGCCTCCAGCACCCAGCACCATGCTAGTTTATTTCAGCTAGGTATAATAAGTTGACCAACAGTTAGAAATCCACTACAGGTAGATATAAACAAGGGAGAAAACAAATTTCCATAATTTTATGAATAATTTCAAAAGAAATAATACAGGTAGTTGTGTAATTTTTGGTAATTCAGGCTTAAAGGTGACATTTTGGTAACTGTAGTTTAAAATTAAGATTCATTATTGTCACAATCAACTTAATGTTCAGACAGGTAAGATTTTCTATTTTTCATCTTTGAAATTATAATTTTTACATAGGTTGACATTGGTAATAACTCATGGCACTCCATTAGTTATGACCTAAATGAAATGTTCCGTACTCAGAAAACACGTATGAAATTCTTACAGATTACTCTCTGGATATTTTCCAGATTACTCACTTTTGATTGAATATTGTGGAAATTTAACTGTACAGTTAAATGCTATTGAAATTCCAAAGTTTATGCCTATGTTATACAGTCATAAAATCATTAAGCGTCTCTTCTGGAGGGTTAACAACTTAAGTTGGCAGACCAAAAATTAGAGAAAAAGAATGGCTACAAGCACAGCTACCATTTTGGCCCTAGCCTTTCAAGGTCAGTGAGGACTCAGGACATAGGAGAACCTGTATTGTAACATCCTGTAACTCAGCGGTGTCTCAAACTTTCTGTTCAAGGAGATTATGGAGCCACAGAGGAAAGTGATCAATGGTGTAGAGTATGCCTAAGGAGAGTCACATAGAGAGAAAACATTCTCTCAGGCTTTCACAGAGAGAAAATTGGTCAAGCAATGGCCATGACCCATCCATATGGTTGACACAGATAAAGGATCTACAAAGTGTAGTACAGGTTTTCAGAGTAAATCCTGAGGGGATTTGACTAACCTTGTCAGATATAAAAGTTACATTTATTGTTACATAGATCTTGCTTTAACTTGGTTTTAACCATCCAGAAGAAAAGTATGAGAACAAGGTATAAAAAGTAAAGCCATACTAACATTCTGAGCTGTAAAAGGCTTAAGTGAACAACTTCTGACATGGCCATTCCTATGAATAACCCACTACTATTATGGACTACTGAACTATATTAGATTATTTTCCTGAATTCACATACCTATACTATTTAAATGGCAATGGATTACCCATCTCTCACAAAATTAAACAAAAAAAGGGAACATAAATGAAGCACCATTTTGTACTGTATATCCAAAATAGTTGGGATAGATACACAGCTGCTCTCTCTTAATTCAATGAGAAGAAAGATTTGCACTAATAGTGTTTGGACAGGATATCATGTTCACATCTTGTACTATGAATGATCACTACAAAGACAACAATATGCAATGTATTATTCAAATTGTGCTGCTAATCAGTTTTGAAACGGTCTCATTTCTGTTTGTTTCTCAATGAAATTAAAAAAAAAAAAAGAAATTTCAAAGTTTGTTTTGTACTTGTATTGGAAATTGCTTCTGATTTTTTCCGCAATATTTTAAATTAGTTTATGCATTTGATACAGAGTCTGGTACACAGCTCAGACTTGTAATGATTCTCCTGTGTCAGCCTCCCTCACACACCCGGTCTTGGTGGCCTGCATGGATTTCCCGGCCCAGCTTGGCATGGGATACCAGGGATCAGGGAAGTGTTTATTCCACTGAGTCATCTCCCCAGCCCATTATACCAGGGATCAAATGTTGGTCCTTGCTCTTTTGAGGCAAGCATTTAGATTGCATTGCTATCTCCCCTGTCCTTGTTTTAAAGTTTGAAAACGCTGCTGGAAGTACACTTTAAGCTTATAAACCACAGTTACTAAGCTATTTGGTGACAGCGGGTATTTTATATCTATATCTTTGAGAATTTGTTTTTGATACTGGAGGAAAGCAGCTTGATTTACTTATGATCCAAAAAAAATAGTTATCTTTGTATTACCTTCAACATAGTAAATATTCTACTGTAAGAAGCCTCATTTCCTTCATTATTTTAGTATGAATTCCTCAGAATATTACCATTTGTGCGACAGCAACTCATCTCCATTGAGATGGCTATGTTGGTAGCTTCGCCACTGAATGTGTGATAGCATTATTTGGGGGTGATCTTCCCCTTCACAAAGAGTACAGTTTCAGTCCTGAATGGAAAAAAATCCTTGGAATTTTTATAAGCATGAATACAAATGTATTTTTTGCATTTTAGGGAAGGGTCTACAGGGTGTTCAGGATCTCACTACTGAATTGGACTGGTAGTGATCTGCCTGTTCACAGCCTCCAAAGAGCTGGAGTTGCAAGTGTACACCACTGTGCCCCATCTCATTCTCAGCACACCCCTGGGGTGGGGCAGGACCTGGGATCAAACCTGAGCCTTTGCGCCTGCTTGCAGATGCTTTAGTCCACTGAGCTATTTGGCCAGCCCTCCCATAGGCTTTTACAAGCACTTAGATAAACGTCAAGTAGTGAAATTGCAGGTTGAGTGGGAGGCGATGCATCATGTTGAAAGAGACTTCCATGACCATTCATTCTCCCAGCAGTGGTTGAAAGTTCCCCTTGCTCCACATCTCTGTGGAGAACTGCTGCTTGACTGATTGTCACCGATAACCTATCAAATGGAATTTGAGCTTTGACACTGACTGTTACACTGAGACCTTAGTAAATTCATTTTTTAGTTCAGGAGAATATTAATAATTTCTAATAAATGTCTATATATTGTTTATAACATCCTTAAAAGATCGTATTATTTGTTCTTTTCCAATTTGTATGCCATTTATTTCCTTTCCATAGTAGGAATTCCAGTGTGACACTGGTACCCTTTCTTTTAATTCACTGGATGTTTTGACTTCTGATATCCTTACCCAGCTGAAAACTGATCTTGCCAAAAGGCCGATTGTCTTTTGTTTACTTTCAAGATTTTTGTCTGCTTTAGTCAAATCTGATTTAATTAACTCATCATTGATAGGTCGCTTTCCTTCCTCAGACAACTAATGAGCCATTAATTGTTTAAAAACACGTCTATTGGTGTGTGTCCATGTGAGAGTATATGAGAACGAATGCTGCTGTGACAGCACAGCCCACTTGATATGCACTCATCCGTGTAACCATCACTGTAATTTGATGCTAAGGTGATGAATAATCTTGTAATGTTGATGCATATTATGTTTTAGCATAATTATACTCATTACATACTTTAAGAATAAGTAAATTCTATTTCAGATGTTTTGATAGCAAGCAAAGCCACATTCTGCAGTGTTTTAATACAATAGAAGTCTAATTTTTATCACTTTGCCTTGATGAAACAAATACAAATGGATAATACAAAATTAGTAAGAAGTAACAGAATGGAAACATGTGTGACACTTGAAAGGCTTTTGGTATATAACTACAACTCTGATTTATAATATCCTGAGTATCACTGTGAAGCAAAGCTTCACAAGGAGTACATTTTTTATTTTTTATTTTTGTTTTATTGAAGTACAAATATCAATGAGACAGTTTTAAGATACCTTTGCAAGATGGATTTGATAAATTAACACATTGCAAACTGTTTTCATAATGTTTTGGTATCATAGAAGGTGCATACATGATTTTATACTTACAGACATTATTATACCATATGTCTCTTATCAGTAAATAAAGAGAGTGTAGCTGTTTGCGTATCTTATTTTTTATACCTGGATTACATCAAAGATTCAATAATCAATACTTTCTACCTTGTTATTTTCCTAGTGGTTGTTCAAGGAGTACATATTTTATATTAATTTTATTGAGAAAGAAGTGGCAATGAAACAGCTTCAAAACAGGTTAGTAGGACAGTTACAATAATTAATACATTTCACATTATTTTCTTCACAGTAGTTATTTCTAGTATAAGATGCAGACATGATATCCTGTACAAACACTATTAGTTCAAAACTTCATTCCCATTGAGCTAAGAGAAGGTACCTGTTTTCTATATACATATATATGTGTATGTGTAAATATATATATATATATATATATATATATATATATATATATATCACTACAAAATGGTCCTTCATTTATATACCCTTTTTTGTTTATTTTTGTCAGAGATGGGTATTCCATTGCCATTTAAATATTGTAGGTGCATGAGTTCAGCAAAGTAATCCATTATAATCCAGTAGTCCATAATAGTAGTGGGTTATCAGCAGAACTGGCAATTGTCAGAAATTGTAGACTTGAGCATTTTACAACTCAGCATATAATATGACTTTATTTTTATACCTCATCTTTATACTTTTCTATAATTACAATTTTCTTTTTATACTTTTTTATATATTATAATATATAATATGGCTTTTCTTTTTATATCTCGTCTTTATACTTCTCTGCTGGATAGTTAAGAGCAAGATAAAGCAAGACCCATATAATAGAAAATGCAACTTTTATATCTGACAAGGTCAATCAAATCCCCTCAGGACTTACCTTGAAAGCCTGTACCGCAGTTGTAGATCTTCAGCCCAAGAAGTATCTAAAGGAATAACTCAACTTCGTTGTAAGGCAAAACTATCAAAGGTGAGATGCAAATTGCTAAGCAATTGTTCTGCACTTGTACTGAAGTTTCTCATTATTTTTAAAAATCTTTTTAATTAATTTATATTTGGTACAAAGTTTTGCTATATGGCCTAGACTTGTAGCAATACTCCTGTCTCAGCCTACCCAGTGCTGGGATTACAGCAACGCAGCACCATGCCAAGTCTCAGTGGCTGGCATAGTTTGCCTGAGTAGGCATAGCATGTGATACCAGGGATCAAACCTGGGTTCTTGCGCTTGCCAGGCAGGCACTTAGAGTGCCGAGCTATCTCCCCAGTCCTTGTATTGAAGTTTGAAAATGCTATTGGAAATATTTTACAAAATATTATGGTTACTGAAATAAGAATTTCACAGTTTTTATATATCCTGAATCACTACTCTTCCTTTTGTGTAGTTTTCAAACCATTTATAAATATAAACACCATCCTTATCTCTCAGACTTTTTAAAAAATGTATTTCAGTACAGGGTCTACAGGATCTCACTACACAGATCAGACTTGTAGCGATCCTCCTGTTTTCAGCCTCCCAAGCTCTATGATTACATGTGTGAGCCACCATGCCCAGCCTCAATGCTGTCTCAGTGCACCCTGGTGGCAGGGCCTGCACCATGGCACACTGGGGATTGAACTCAGGTCCCTGTGCCTGTTTGATCTACTAACCTTTCTGGCCAGCTCTCTCTCAGACATAATAAAAAGCAGGGGCAGGGTGGATTTGACTCATAAGTATGGTTTGCTGATCCCTAACCTGTGCTATGGAATATGTACAGAGGAAGAGGGAATAGAGAGGGAACACCCTTGTATATAAAGGCATAAATAGAAGGCTTGGCCAGTTCTGTGCAATGCATTCTTCTGAGAGTGACCAAGTTTATGTGGGTCTGTGTATGCGTGTGTGTGCGTGTGTGTGTGTGTACAATCATGTGCATACAAAGCCTTGAGTTTTAATGAGGGTAATCATATGGCATATGTCCATTAATATGATCATATGTGTTTTTATTGTGTATACCTTTTCATGTGTGTTAACAAACCCAAAATAAGTTTAATCGTTTTTAAAAAAGTGTATGTGGCCACACATCAATGGTTTAGTGATGTCACTTTTAGCTGTATCTTCTTTTATATTACATTTTCTTACTCTATTACAAAATAATCAATAGCATTATTCTTTGACCAGCTAACTAAATTATATCATCAATATTCATAAGTTTATATCACATTCAGTCCTAAAATTGAAATACAATTGTTACTCAAGCATTTCTCTAAGTCTTGATTCCCTGTAAATCTTGTTAAAGATATTATCATAAAGTGTGTTTCTCCTCTTAAGAGCATAAGAATTTGTTGGGTAGTTTCAGTTTTGTTTTCCCATTCTAGTATGTTATTTAACTTTCCAAAATGTTTGAGACTGCACAGGTAAAGAAGGAAAATATCAAGCATGAACAATTTTGGCATTCTGTATGCCCAGAGGCTGGGGTGTGGCTTGTGGACAGGTCAGCACACATTTACTTGCCGATTCCGTATGAGAAATTCACAGGATGTTCAGAAAATACTATGTGCTTCAATCTACTCAGCTGGAAAGTTAGAGTTTTAAAAAATGGCGTGCAGAGAGAATATAGGAGGCATGGTGCCTGACAATTGAAGTGGACTGCTGGAGACTCCCAACACATTACGTGTCTCAAATGATGAGCACTCCAAGTAATGTAACAAGGAGGAAAAGGTTATTATCAAACCATGTCTTAGTCAACAAGAGTGTTTCCTGCTGTCTGTGGATACAGGGGGATGAGAAAATATGAAGTACTATTTGCTCTGTGACATTTAGAAGTAATTTTATCATAAAATTTTATTCTGTCCTGTAAGCTGCCAGAAACTTTCAACCGGAAGTGAAGCTTTTGGTAAAGGATATAGCATATATATATATATATATATATATATATATATGATATAGATATAATATATATATGTCATGTATAAACTCTCTCTTAGTGATATAATTATCTTTTAACATTCTAATTAGTTCATGTTTGTTAGCTGAAATTTAGGGAAAATATCTGACTTCCAATTATACAAAATATATTTTAGGATTTTATTTCTAAGAAATGATTTTGAAAATAACACCCTGCAAAAATAAATGGTTTTCATGTTTTAAAAAATCATGGCAGTTTTTCTCTCATGTTGTACTTTTAGGCATGCTTAACAAAACAAGAAATTAACTTGATAAGTAATCCATCACGACTTTCATTTAAAATAAATATTTTGCCTTGTACAAGGAAAATCCTTATGCTTATTATTCAATAATTAAATAAGAAAGAAACATCTATCTACCAAACATATGTGATGACTTTCTTCCCCAAAGACAAGGAAAAGAATTAGCCTTAGATACAGTAAATGAATACATCAATTCTTGCTTAGAATAACAAATGTGAAAACTTTAAAAAAATGTTGTTTATTTGGTACAGGGTCTCTTTATGCAGCTTGGACTCACAGAGAGCCTCCTGTCTTAGCCTTTCCAGTTCTGGGTTTACAGGCAAACACTGCCATGCCTGCTAGTGGCTGGCACTAGGAGCCTGGGGCAATGGGGCCAGCATGGCGTGCAGTACCGGAGATCAAACCTGAGCCTGCAAGGTACAAATGTTAATTTTTTTCTTTTTCTTTTTGTGGAAGTGGGGATTCAACTCAGACCCTTGCACTTGCAGGGAAGCACTTATTCTTCTGTGCCATTTCCCTGGTCCCACAATTGTTAAATATTATACATAGACAATTAAATATTATGTGATAAAGTGAAGGATTTCCTGCAGCTATGATTGTGAACTCTCTTTAAAGGCACAACTTATGGCTACTACAATTGTTTCTATGATACAATTACTAGTGATATGGGTTTTCAGAATCTGAGGAGAGTATATTCTGACTTGCAATTGCAGTAGATATTTACTTAGGCTATTATTTAGATACTACGGTCAGTTCTCTTTCAGGTCAGGTTTGCAAAGCCAAATACACTTAATATATATTTACTTGCAATGTATTAATTCATCGACTCTGTATGGTTAAGGTGTTTTGAAACTGTCTGATTGACATTTGTATTTCAATAAAATAAAAATAAATGGAAAATATATATATATATATATTTACTGACCTACAAATTGTTTAAATCCTTATGACTCCAGTGACCTTGCCAGTGAGTGAAGTTCTTTAACATTTTAGCATCTTTGAGAGGGAAATAAATGGAAGCAGCACATCTTCATAAACCCTACACTGCATGGTTAGCTTTTAGACTGATCAGACTTTTGATGTTTTGATGTGGGTAACTGGCCCTGCTCGTCCCCAGAGCGGACCTCTGCAATCAGCTATCATTTCAGAGACATGCTTAACTTAATTGCTGTGTTTCTGAGTCTTTTAAAATATCTCATTCTGACTGGAAAATAATTGGAGATTACAAAAAATTAAATGAATTTATAAATTTCTAGTTTACATTTACATGATCTTAACTGAACCTAATTATAAGGTTTTTTTCTGTTTATGGATAAAGACACTTCTTATTAAAACTGTTAGATATTTATCATCTGTGTAACACACATTTTTTCTTTTCTATACTATGAAAACATCCATATGGATATATATGAATATATATATATATATATATATATATATATATATATATATATATATATATATTTGCTTTTCAGGTGTCAAAATTTGTTGATAAATACACAATTTATAAGAAGCATGCAAGTGGCAAGTAATCAACTGTAACTTTTTAATATAAAACTTAAGAAATGTGATATATCTGTGCTAATGTATGAAGCCATTGCTCCAACATTCAAGCTAAGCTTGAACTAGTTCTGCAAACCTATACTGAAAAGTCAATAAAAAGAAAAGGAAAAATGTTTCAAAATTCTTTCTGCTGAAATGATTCCTATTCTGAAAATATCCCTTTTCCAGGACATTGTGATGTGGAAGGTCGGATTTTCATGACATTAAATAGTTTGAATTGGTTAATTGTACATTTTTCTCAATATACCATCTGCTTGTATCAGGCTTCTGCTGAAATAACTGGCACTAGAAAAACTACTTTAAGCAGAAAGGATTTAATACAGGAATCAAGTTTATATAAACTTATGGGAAGGCCTGGCAGATAGGGTAAATATCTTAGAAGTAATCCACAAGGAGATGTCTACCTTTATTTTATTTTATTTTTTATTTTTTTAAAGTAATAAAAGACCTTTTTATTAATAATTTCCTATATGACACATTTCTATTAAATTTTGAATGTATATTTCTATACGTTAACATTATGACATGGTATATATATATATTTTTTTTTAGTCTGGTTTTTTTCTTAATTTATTTTTTATTTTATTGAACAACAAATATCAATCAGACAGTTTCAAGACACCTTAACTGACAGATTGTCTACCTTTATTATAATCAAGAATCAGCAACACTGTCATTACCACAGTAGATTCCACCAATATATTATTTTACCTCTGTAATCTTTAGACCAGAATACTATGCATTGTTAGCCCCAAAGCTACACTGACATCTGTTATATTGGCACACACACAGACAGATAGCCTGATCCTTCTCCATATTCAGAAATTAATTATAAGGCCTGGGATCTGTGCAAATGCTTTTTGAGAAATACTCAGAACTTCAGTAACTTTGTCAACAGAAACCCCTAGCCTGTGTTATTACTAATTCTTCCAATATCACATGACCTTGTCTAACTACTACTTGCCCCATTAAAACTCCTGTGTGTCAAAGAGCCAGAGAAGTATAAAGCTTAGCTTCTCAGCTTCAAAAGTGTCAGAAAGGACAAAGAATTGATGAGGGACCAGATATTGTTAAGAAATGCACTTTACCTCCCACTAGGTTTGTCCATTCACTGATCATTTATGTTTCTCTTCTCATTATTAAAGTCCAAACAACATTAGTAGCAATAACCAATTTTCATCTAATTCAGTGAAGTCATTCTCCCACACAAACAAAAACACACATACACAGCATTGTACTCAGGTAAGAAACACATATGTATTCAACATAGAATCCTTCTCTGGGTGATATTTCTTTTTGTTGACCTTCCCTTCTATGTATCCTATGAATCAGCAAATAGCAACCCTTAACATAAAGTGAGGAAATGAAATGGAAAACTGGAAACAGATTGACATCAACATAATTACAGAAGGAACAAGTGAGTAAACACAGCCTTTGCTGATCCTGGTTGTAACAAGACTATGTCCAGTACATACACCAACTTCTACTCTGAATTTCATGTTCCCGATACCCTCAGATGTTTATAGTTAAAAGGTGAATGGATTATACTCAATTTTTATTCTTAATGTGGTTCAGCCATTGTTGACCTTACTTATTCTTTTTTTTTTTTAAACATGGAGAATTGAACACAGGACCTTGTGCTTGCCAGGCAGGAGTTTGTGCTGTTGAGCTATATCCCCGGCCCCTACTTCCCCTCCCTATACTTACTTGATTGCTGAAATTGTACCTGAACCTTTGGATTTTGTAATTTTAGGATGTACCCTAAAGGATTCTTTCCATCTCAGATTTATGCATAGTAATTCCACACACATCTTAGTATCTATGTCTAACTTTCTTTGTTTCAGTGTATTCAGTTATTTTAGATTCTCATTAATTGGAATCACACAAGGATTTCACTCTGTGTCTTACCTATTGCCCTTACTATGATGTCCCTCACGTTCACTGGTGATGTTGCAAGCTGTAGGCTTTTGTCGTTAAGGCTTTGTAATATGTTATGTGCACACCATGTTTCCTTTACCCACTCATCATCCACTTTTGCACCTATAGTTCTAAATGCTGAGGACTCTAAGGGTGTCACGGGCTGCATCTGCCAAGAGCCTCGCATGGCATCATACCATGATAGAGCTGCTGAGAGCCTAGCATGGACATGAAGAAGAGGTAGAAGTTAGGGCTGTACAGGTTGTGGTCGCACAGCTCAAAGTAACTCTGTCCCAAGAGAGTTAGAAATCAGTCACGTGAGAGAAGCCTTAATCACTCTTGACAAGCAAGTCATCCCTTAAAGTTCCCATCACTAATGAAAACAAGAGGATAAACCATATCCAAAATTAGCAACTTTCCTTTTCCATTATAAATGGGGGAAGTATGTTTTTTATTATTGCGTTGTTATTTCTCCCTTCAGATCTGTCAATCTTGTATTATATATTTAGAAACTCAGATTTTGGTGTATATGTATAATTTTTACAACTTTATTGACTTAATCTTTCTATCATTATGTTACTTGTGAGAAGTTGAGTTGAAACATATTTTTTTCTAATGTACATGTAGCCATCTGTGCTATCTTTTGGCTACTGCTTGCATAGAAAATAGTTTTCTAATTTTTTTTTTATATATTTGGCACAGAGTCTACTAGGGTCTCACTATGTAGATTGGACTCATAGTGATCCTCCTGTTTCCAGCCTCCCAAGCTCAGGGATTACAGTTGTGTGCTACCGTGGCCAGTCGCAATCGATGTCACAGAGCCAGCATGGTATACCTGGGATCCAGCCCCAGCCACTGTGCTGTGACTAAGTAGGTACTGAGTCCACTGAGCTACCTGGCCTGCCCCCAAATACTTTTCTATTAACACTTAAATTGTTAGTCTGTATTTTCCACTAAATTCAGAGTGAGTTTTCGGTAGATAGAATGTAAATGAGATTTCTATCATTCGTTCATTTTTTTTTGTTGTTGTTGTTGGAACCAGGGATTGAACTCAGGCCCTTGCGCTTTCCATGGAACCACTTATTCCACTGAGTCAACTCCCTGGCCCTGAGATTTCTTCTTTAAATCCAATTAGTCACTTTATATATTTTGACTAGTTACTTTAATCCATCTTCACTTAAAATATTTATTGATAGGTGAGGACTGGGTAGTAGTTTATTTTGTATTGTTTTGAATTTTGTATGCTTTGTATTGAGTTTGAATTTTATATATTTGGTACAGGGTCTCACTACACAGCACAGACTCATAGTGATCCTCCTATTTCAGCCTCCTGAGCTCTTGCCGTGCAGGCATCTGCCACCTTGTCCAGTTCTGGCTGCTGACTCAGCACACCATATGTGGAGCAGGCACAGTGCATGGTACCAGGAATCAAACTTCGGTCCTTGTGCTTGCCTAGGCAGGCACTTAGGTGGCTGAGCTACCTCTGCAGCCCAGTATTAGTTTATTTTTCATTGCTATTTGTTTTCAAGTTTTTTGTATTCCCTTCCTGTTGTAATCATTTATTTTTAAAGACATTTTGAAATTGCATTTTCAAGTTTTCATTTAATATATATTTTAAAATTTGATAAGTTTTGACTTTGTGATAAATTTGAGACGCACAAAAATTATCTCACATTCCTGTCATATTGTATGATAACAAAATTAATTTCATATAAATGTGTTCTATTACTTCTTGTACACCCATTATTGAGGTTAGAGTTACTTTTATGTTATAATATGCATCCATTAACATATTTTTGTGATTATAATCATGCTCAGTACTTTCATCTTAAGTTTTGATCCTGGGGAAAAGTGATTTACATGCCACCATTTTAGCAATTGTGGTGTAAAGTATATTATAAAATATAAAGTATATTATTATATATTTCTCTCTGTATTTATGATCACCATTGATATACTGTCATATGCTTTTATTTTGCTATTTAGTATTTATTCATTGCAATTTAAGAACTTTCTTTAAATATGTGAGGCGTCCAGTGGTGAATAACATGCTGAGTTTTTGTTTGTTTAGGGAATTTTTATTGATCTTTCATTTAGAACAGAGATTTGTTTTCCAGGTAAAGCACTCTTGATTTGTAGTAGTTTGTTATTTATGCAATGAATATAATATCTTACACATTCTGGTATGTATCTTTCAGGGGACTAATCCACTAAAGGTCTTATGTAGACTCCCGTAATGTTGATACATTGTGTTGTCCTTTTGTGTTCAATATCCTCTGTCAATATGCACTGTTTCACAGCAAGTTTCTGTCTGTTTAACTCAGTTAGTGACTGCTGGACTTTATGAATGTAAGTGAATTTCCTCCAGTTTTGGGAAGTGTTCAGCAATTAACTAATTAAATATGTTTTTTTTTCTGCTTCTCTCTTTTGGTTGTATTTTGCCACACTCATAATATATATTTTCATTCACACCTGGAATCTGTAAGTTTTATGGGATATCTTAGCCTCTTAAATTATTTTTTCACAATAAACAGTCTTAACCCACAAAGGGGGAAAAATCTTAACTAATAAGTACCCAGATAAAGGTCTGCTCTCTAGAATTTATAAAGAACAAAAAAGCATTAGAGCCCCAAAATTTAAAGACCCAATCCAGAAATGGGCATCCAAGATGAACACACACTTCTCAGAGGAAGAAATTCTAGAAGTTAATAAATACATGGAAAAATGTTGCACATCACTAGCTATCTGTGAAATGCAAATTAAAACAACATTCTTTCTTCCCAGAAAGAATGGCTACCATAAAGAAATCAACCAACAACAAATGTTGGAGAGGCTTTGGGGAAAAGGAAACCCTTCTCCACTGCTGGTGGGAATATAAACTGGTTCAACCTTTATGGAAATCAGTGTGGAGACTTCTCAAAAAAATAGGGCTGGAAATCCCAGTCAATCCAGCTATACCACTACTAGGAATTTTCCCAGAGGAACTGAAAACATCATATCATAGTGATGTATGTACACCTGTGTTTATAGCAGCACAATTCATGACAGCCAAATCTTGGAAACAACCATGATGCCCATCATCTGAGGAATGGATGAAAAAGATGTGGTATTTTTATACAGTGGAGTGCTACTCAGCTATATAGAATGATAAACTCAAAGCCTTCATATATCCGTGGATGCCACTTGAAGATATACTCATAAGTGAAATAAACCAGATGGACACGAGTAGATATCATACAGTCTCTCTAGTGTAAGAACTCAAAAGAAAAAATAAAAATTGAAACATATAACACAACTAAATGGAAAAGAAGAACTTAATGATTAAACAATGGAGAGAGGACAAGGAGAAAAGCTAGGAAACATGGCAGGGTAAAACCATACATTTTTATACACAAGACAGTTAAGGCAATGATCCTGAGAATTCCCAGCAGATTTTTGAAACTAGCAGATAATTGATATGATTCTCACCCTGACTAACGATATATACTGATATCTGTGAACTAAGCAACTTCACTGAAGATAGCACTGTGTGCTACTAGGGCCATGCTTGGAATTCCTATCATACTAGTCTTCTAAAAGCATAGTGCTTCTAATGACACATCAATTACTGCAAAATTCTCTAATTAAATTCTTGTTTTTAAAAAAAAGGGAAAAAGAAGGCAATAAATGAAAATAAAAGACAAGAAAGAGAATGTCATAGGTCTGTCTTGCTACAATATTGTATATGTTTAGATTTCTGAATTTCTGTGCAAAATTTTGTAATTGTTTATTTCCTTTTTTTACTATTTTTACTTTTATTCTTTTTCACATTCTGTATGCATTTAAAGTTAGCATATCAATGATTGACAGAAAATATCTGATCCATATTACATCTAAGATGTTAGATATTCAGACAGAAACTGATGCTAAGCCCAACAGCCTATGTTCTAGGTTAACAATATCATTAAGCTTCAATTCTGGAGTGCTAACAACTTAAGATTGTAGATCAAAAAGTTAGAGAAAAAGAAGACCTACAAAGATAGCCAACATTTTGGCCCTAGCCCTTCAAGGTCAGTGAGGACTCAGAATATTAGAGAACCTGCACTATATAATCCTATAACTCAGGATTTTACCAAATTTTTTGTTCAAGGAGATTATGTGGCCATAGAGGAAAGTGACTGATGATGTATAGTATGCCTAAGGAGGGTCACATGGAGAAAAAACATTCTCTCAGGCTTTCACAGAGAGGAAATTAGTCAAGCAATGACCATGACTCATCCACATGTCTGACACTGACAAAAGATCTACAAACTACGGTACAGGGTTCCATGGTAAATCCTGAGGTGATATGACTAACCTTTTCAGATACAAAAGTTACATGTCTTGTTGTATAGGTCTTGATATATCTTGGTCTTAACCATCCAGAGAGAAATATAAAAATGAAGTATTCAAAATAAATCCATATTAATATGCTGAGCAGTAAAATTCTCAAGTGAGCAACTTCTGACAATGCCAGACCCATGGATAATCCAATACTATTTTGGACTACTGGACTACATTCATTATTTTTCTGAATTCACTCATCAACAATATTTAAATGGCAATGGAATACCCATGTTTGAGAAAACTAAACAAAAAAGTGGTACAAATAAACGACCATTTTGTATCTGTGTGTAAAAAATAGGATAGGGATTTAGCTACTTTCTCTTAATTCATTGAGAAGAAGGATTAGTACAAATAGTGTTTGGACAGGATATCACGTCTGCCTCTTATACTATGAATAATCGCTACAAAGATAACAATATGCAATGAATTAATTATTGGAACTATCCTACTAATTGGTTTTAAAACCATATCATTGCTATTTGTTTCTCAATAAAATTAATAAAAAATAAATGAACAATCTTACTGAGAGATTAGGGAAACACTGAACTTCACAATAGCACCCAAAAACTAAATGAAGTTCTAATGAATCAATGTAAGTAAAAGTAAAATACTCATGAATCAGCATAAAAGATCATTACAGTACAGTGAAAATTACAGTACAGTGAACAAGATCAAAGTGGTCATCAGATAACAGAAAGACATCCTTGCTCATTCATAACATGAGCCAACATAGTAAAAATGGCCCTTCTCCCAAAATTCTTATATAAATTTAGTGTAATCATAATCAAAATGCATAGGATGTTTCACACAAATAGAGAAAACATTCCTAAATTTCATTTGGAAATGAAATACTAAAATAGAAAAAAAAATCTACCTGAAAATAAAGTAGGTAGAAATCTTGAAGTTATAGATGTAGGTAGAAAGTTTATGAAACTGCACAGAAAATACTCCAAAAAATTCAACAACTAGAATGTCATCTTATGCTTTTATACATCAAAAGAAATCACAACAGAGTGAAAATGCAACCCACAGAGAGGAAAAACAATTTTATCCAGTTGTCTCTCAGACAAAGGACTTCTATCTGGAATATACAAAGAACTAAAAAGAATTCAGATTCCCCAAATTCAAAGGCTCCATCTGAACATGGACATCTGAGATGAATATACTTCTCAGACAGAAATACAAATGGCAGATAAATATATGAAAAAGTGTTCAACATCATTGGTCATCTAAGAGATGCAAATTGAAACAATAATGAGATTCCATCTCATCCTTGAAAGAATGGCTATCGTCATGAAATCCGCCAATCACAAATGCTGGCAGGACTGTGGGGTAAAGGAACCCTCTTCTCCATTATTGATTGGTGTGCAAACTGATCCAACCACTGTGGATATGGGTGTGAATATTCCTCAAAAAACTGGAAGTAGAGGTCACATTCAACACAACTATATCTCTTCTGGGTATATTTTACAATGATGTATGTGCACCCATGTTTATAGCAGTATAATTCGTAGTAGCTAACTTTTAGAAACAATGACAATGTCCATTCAAAAAATAGACAAAAAGATGTAGTATTTGTACATAATGAATTACTACTCAGCTATAAATATGGATAAACTTGAGACTTTCATAGGTAAAGCAACTTAAGACCACATTCATAAGTGAAATAAATCAGACTCATGAGTGTAAACATTGTATTATCTCTCCAGTGCAAGAAACTGAAAGCATAAATAAGGTCTAAATGTACAATAGATATTATAATAAAATGGAAAGGAATTGTTTAAAAGGCAAAAAGATCTAAGACGAGTGAATGGGGAAAGGGTGGTGAAGAAAAGGGATAAATGCAGGTCAGTTATGCTTTTAGTGTATTTTAGTTTATTAAAATGGAGGGTTTGTGCCAATATCAATTGAAACAATTTTTATGCTGGTATCATATTCACTGAGCAATTATTTTACAGTTAACAAAGTATAATGTATTAACTATTGCTATGCTCCTATTATATTGTTATGAAATTTCATTTTGCTTTCTTCCATACAATTTTTTAAGAAACTCATTTTTTTTCTATTTTATGTGGTGGCACACACCTGCAATCTCAGAACTAGAGAGGCTGAGGCAGGAGGATTGGGCTACAAATTGAGAACCAGGCTACAGAGAAAGAGCCTGCCTTTAAAATAAATACAGAAATACACAAATTCATTTCTTTTTTTGTTTGTTTGTTTCTCTGACTTATTCTAAATTTCCTATTTAAGTTCTGATGCTTCATTCTGCTTGAATCAATCCACTGTTCAGAGTCTCTGTTGAATTTCTGAGTTCAGTCATTGTATTTTCATCTCCGGAATTTCAGTTTGATTTTTTTCTCTACCTCTGCTTTTGTTTAATTATGTATATTTTTGTAGCACTGAACCCCTTTGAGATTATTATTAGTAGTAGCTCTCCATTTCTTTAAAGTTAATTATTAGGGTTTTACTTTCTTTGTCCTGTCAGTTCCCCCTGAATCTGTATGATTCTTATATCCTGGTGTTGGAGTCTGTGAGTCTGAATAAGAATGTGTTTGAGGGCTGGCAAGATAGCTCAGCGGTCTAGAGCGCCTCTCAGGGACCGCGGTTCGAGCCCCAGCACCACATGCCATGCTAGCCCCTCCCCGCAGGGCCGGCTGAGCTCACCCCCCACCCCTGCGAAAAAAAGAATCCGTGATGTGTAGCGAGACACTGTAATAAATAAAGGAATTTAAAAAAAAAAAAAAAAGAAAAGGAAAAAGAATGTGTTTGAGTAGGCTGGGCAGTGTCTAAGGGCCAGTTGGTCTGATCCACAAGATTGGTGATATTTGTTCTGGAATCCATAAGCAGGTGGTTGCCTTCTAGGAATCATTTGCTGTGCACTTCTGAAATTCAAAGCGCGATGAGCATCTTTTATGTTTAATCTAACAATCTAACCATATTGTACAATTCTTTTGCCCTCAATTTATTCCCCAATAATTTAAATTTTGTACTTTGCTTGACTCTACATTTAGTCAAGACAAATCTGATTCTTAGACTGAATGTCTTTATTTACTCTCTGTGACTTTAATATCCTTTATGTATCAGGAATAGATTGCATCAAGTCACTTTCCTCCATTGTCCTTATGTATGTCTTCTTACTGTTATAGGCTAAAACCATGCTTTTTTTCTTCCATAAAAAGTGTCCACAGGAAACTTTTACATGCCCACTCCTTGGGGGTCTTTCTACTAATTTAGCAGATAACTCTCTGAATTGCTGATTTTTAAAACCAAAATATAAAGTTCTAACTAATATAATTATATGTAATTAAGTATTTCTGGAAGTTTCCTCTTGAGAATTTTTATTTATACTTTTCATTCCATTTTTCAAAGCATAATCACTTTATTCTGTTTCTTTCAATGAGTGTTTGCTCAGTTTGCTTATATGTATAGTAGGTTGCTTGGTCCATAGTATTACAAAAATGCGATCTAATGTAGAACAATACTATTTTCCTAAAAGTTTCCAGGGTGACCATGGTTTATTATGCTACCAAAAAAGATGCAGATGAATGTTGGTCAATAAGAAACTAACCATAAATATTGAACTCATGCATTTATGGAGTTACATATTATACTACAAATGAAAACTCACTATCAAATTAGTTTTGTAGATTTAATTTTCTCTGTCAAACTGTTGATCTGTGTGATGGAAAAATATTACATTAACAGATTTTGTTTTAAAAAACTTTTCAGCATATAACATCATTATTATATTCTATGATGTCTGTTTCCTAAATTCAAGAATTATTCTAAAAAAAAGAAAAATTAGCTTTAAAAGCCTTTTCTTTTAAATGATATTGAGGCAGTGGTTAACTATATAATTTATTTCTTCCATAGTGTGCTTCAAGGCCAGGAAGATGGCTCAGTAGAATAAGCACTTCTCCGGCAAGTGCAAGGGCTTGAGTTCAATCCCCGGCTTCCACAAGAAGCCAAATCCACTCAGAAAAGAAGAAAACATCATATTATTTCTTTCTTAACACTGTTTTTAAAATAACTAGCAATATTTATTCCAAAATAATGCAGAAATTGAGCTTTACATTTTGGCTTTTATTGGTGGCCAATTTAGTTCAACACTAAGGAAAAAATAACTATCATCAGTAGTCTCCACAGTCTTAAGAAATATCCCAAGAGCCGGGCGTGGTGGCACAGGCCTGTAATCCCAGCACTCGGGAGGCTGAGGCAGCAGGATTGTTGTGAGTTCGAGACCAGCCTGAGCTACAAAGTGAGCTTAAGGCCAGCCTGAACTGCATAGTGAGACCCTGTCTCAAATATAGAGATATTTATGTAGTCACTCAAATATATAAATTATAATCAACTGGAATTGGTAGTTTATTTTGAAAAATAATATCAATTAAACTGATTTTTTATTTCTTATCATGTGTCTTATTAATTCAGATTGTAGAAAAATTATTTTAATTTCTGTAAACAGTGCTGTTCACACTATTGGTAAGCGTTGTTTGTGTTTTGAAAAATAGAATATGACATAGAATGACATTGCTGTAGATTTTTAACAATATTCAAGATATTTTCAGTTGTAAATAATATGCATTTGACTTCAAAGTTTTTGGAAATTCTAAAACAGAGTCAGGGTTGTACTGATATATCCTTACATAAAATAGGAACATAAAAGTGTAGGCATATATATGTCTACAAGTATATATAATACATTTATAGTATACATATAGATTTATGTCTGTGATTGTCGATTATCAGTTAATATAGGTAATGGGGTATAAATGAACCATTTCATAGTGTGAAGGGGTGTTTATTCATTTTTTTATGTCTTGTACCTGTAAATCAAAGCAAACAACACATCTTAAAGCTGAGGTGATGGGACAGACACGCTCATTCACAGATACTCGCTGTACATCTTCACACTACATTCTATTGACTGCTATTTTTGTCAATTAATATTAATTGTATAGTACTTTAAAACTTTAAGCACATTTCATTTCTGGGGAATACTTTCAAAGTATTTAGAATCACTAACAAGAATTACTGATAATTTTGGTCTACCTCTGGGTTTTTAAATCCAGTTTCCTTCTAAGCTTTGCTGACCTCCACACTTTGCTTTAATGCACACATTTTGCTTCTGCTGGTGGGACCACATACTTCTTTGCAGCTTTTTTGGTAGCCTGTTCTAATTCCTGATCAGTTTTATAAACTGTATCTTAGATCCTCAAAATTAAAAAAAATATAAATCATTTGTATCTCCTCATAAGAGTTGGTTATTTTCCTAACATATTTCATTTTCTATGCTATCAGAATATTTCTCAATGCGTTTAGCATTCCAAGACTTGGTGAACATGCACACTTAGGCTTTACCTAGTGTCCCAGGCTTTACCTAGGGCCTCAGAAATGTTGAGAATGCCATTCTCAGGATCATTGCCTAACCATCTTATTCATAAAGGTATGGCTTTCCCTCTGTCATGTTTCCTAGCTTTTCTCCTTGTCCTCTCTTCATTATTTAATTCAAGAAATATTTGTACTAATAGTGTTTGGACAGGATATCATGCCTGCATCTTGTACTATGAATAACTATTACAAAGGTAATAACATGCAATTTATTAATTATTTTAACTGTCCTACTAACCTGTTTTGAAACTGTCTCATTGCTATTTGTTTCTCAATAAAATTAATTTGGAAAAAGAAAGAAATATTGAGAATGGAACTTGGTAACTCATGCTCCACAATTTGATCATTATCAGCAACAAAATGAGAGGTGCTTGATGTTTAAAAAATAAGGTGCTTTTAGATAGTAAGTGGTGGCACACCTTAAATAAAGTGCAGAATTTACCCAGACTCAAGGTGTCTGGGCTCTAAGCCCACCTGATACTCATCGTGACACCAATGTGGCTGGGTTTTGCTGATGCAGAGGTATAGACCATTCAAAAGATCACTTCACAAATAATGATTCTGTGATACAGATCCTAATATCTGAAAGTAGGGATATATTAGTGAGATACTAGATTTGTCCTTTCTTGACAATAGAGAAGTTTATATTAACTAATTTTATTTGAAAATATATTTTATATTAACTAATTTTATTTGAAAATATATTATAGACCAAATTGTGGAATAATATTAAATATAATGAATGACCCAAAACCGCTATTTTATTTTTGGTATTGGAGATCAAATTCAGGACCTTGCACTTGTCAGGAAGGTGCTTATGCCACATTAGACAGAGCGCAGCAGCCAGGGTTTGATTCCCGGCATGCATGGTGGCTCTGTCCCCAAGACATGCTGAGACTGCAATTGAGATGGGGCATGGTGGCACCTGCGTGTAATTCCAGTGCTTGGGAGGCTGAAAACAGGAGAATCACTATGAGTCTAATTTACCTACTGAGACCCTTTTACACCCTATGCATCCTGTACTAAATTCATTAAAAAAAATCCAGGAGGGCAAGCAATAAGTCCTATAGTTCCATGTTCATCATCTGAGGCAATCAGTCGCAAAATGTGAACCCTTAAAGCTTTGAGTGACTCCTCTTCTATGACACTGCTGGTGGTTGTGGCTTCCAAACCTGTCTTGGGCAGAATCTGCTCCTTCCTTCCAATCTGCATCACACAATCCATATTCCCGGCTTCTCCAAACTTCTGAAGTCTTGACAGCATCTTTGGCTTTGTACTCAGCTCCACACACAGTCCTCTCAGGGTCATGTTGCCTGGCTTTCCAGTTCCTCTGGAATCTTGGTAAAAGCCTTCCTGGCCTCACAACTCTTGCATTCTGCATGGCACTGAAACAAGCACCACAGACATCTGACTCTCTTGTAATTTCTCCTGTGTGTTTACTTACTCTGCAAGCCCTAATCTCAGTTCCAGGCAAGATCTCTGGGCACAGAAAAAGTGCAGACAAAATATTTGCCAAGCCAAAACACATCTTCCAACTAATGAAAGCCTTTCATTGAACAGGAAACTCCAAGCCTGTTTTTTACTGGTGTCTCAGTTACTTTTCTCATCGCTGAGACTAAATACATGGCACCCATAGTTAAAGAACAAAGATTTATTTAATGCTTATTTTATTGAGTTTTCAGTCCATAATCATCTGGCTCTAAGGCAAGTACAAGGTGTGGTAAAACAGAATCATTCATGACAGAACAAAATGTCAAAAAAAAGAGAGAGAGAGAGAGAAGAGAGGAGAGTGAGATTCTTTTCCTCCCTTATGATTTTAACAAGCTATCCACTCTAGCATAGGTCTACAACTCACAGCATCAGTGAGTTGCACAGGCTCAGTATGCTTAGAAATCAAGAACTCTGTTCCTTGCTAAGCCACTTGGTTAAGCTTTTGAACTTCTCAAATTGACACAATCAACACACATTCTTAACATTCTAAACAGCCACCCTAGGGCATGTCCTCTACACTCTAGGATATAATACTGCTGAATGAACTAGTTAAACTTCTTCTCACGTTGGTTCAGTGTGTTAGCCATTTGAGCTGGCATCATTTCTATTAGCATTCTGATCTGATCTCTGAACAGAACTTCCCACTAAGTATCATCTAACATTTTCCATCCCTGATTTTTTTTTTCATTTATTTTTATTTTATTAAAATACAAATGTCAATCAGACAGTTTCAAAACAACCATACACACTCAATGAACTAATACATTGCAAACTATTTTCATAACATTTTGGTATTGTACAAGGTGCATACATGATATTATATTTACAGATATTGTTTTAGCAGATATCTCTTATCAGTGAATTAAGAGTGTAGTTGCTTACTTATCTTATTTTTTATACCTGAATTATATCAAAAATTCAATAACTATTTACCTAGTGGATGACCATAGTACTAAAAGCCGACATAATATCCTGTCCAACCACCATTAGTGCAAATCTTGCCTCTCATAGAATTATGTAGAAGCACAGCATTATCTATCCCAGCTGTACTGTCTATACACACACATGATTTTTTCTTTCTACAACCCTTCCTTTGTCTACACCTGTCAAAAGTGGGCACTCCATTGACATTCAACTAACTTAGGTGCTTGAACTCGACACCACAATCCAACACAGTCCAGCATTCTACAACCATAGTGAGTTATTCAAAGAAATTGTCGACCATATCCATTTACAGCTCAGC